>CANUEX010007024.1:0-21379 GCA_948099535.1 Jatropha multifida
GGAACGACGTGTGTCACTATGGGTCAGTGGGCCTAGTATGGGGGATCGGCTCCCTATTATATATATATTATTATTATGAAATTGGCCTGGGGCCAATAGGTGGAATTGTGACATCACTGACTAATTTCCACATGTTGTGAGTATATGAATGTGACTTGTTTGAAGATGCTGTTGTATGACACGTGCTTATGAAGTATGTCATTTATTATATTGTGAAAGCATACTGCTTGAATGTGTGGGTTTGCATTATTTATTATTATTCACTGAGTTTAGTGAAACTCACCCCCTTCCATAAATATTTTTCAGGAAATAAGGATACTGTTGGTTTATAAGACTCTGCTTCCTTCTTCGCAGAGGATTAATCATGTTAGTATAAACTCTCTGTTAATATTTGAAATACTCCGCACATTTTATTTAACTCCGCAGTTAGGATGCTTAAATAAATATTGGCTTGTAATAGAATTATCATATGATTATAAATAAATTGTGGAGTGTAAATGACTATCTGGAGACTGTATGATAGGAACAGTTTGAACATATTATGACAAATAAATATTTGTATGAGAATATATTTTTATTATATGAATATGGGCCCGAGCTGCGAATAGTATGTATTACTAATGCTGGGTCAGAATTATTAACTCTGATTGTCTTATGAAAAATGTCTTAATATGGGATTACTATTCCGATAGTCAAATGATAATAGGGATGGATTGTGATAGTTTAGGCTTACTACGGGCCTCGGGTGCCTTAAGCTTACCTAGGTCCTAGTGCGGGTCCGGCCCACGGTTTTGGGTCGTGACATATATATAGAGAGAAATCATCATTCCAATAATCCAAAGAAATATTGTCAACGTATTAAGTTATAAAAAATGAAAGTAAAATAAATGAAATATCAATTTAAAATGGTTCAAAGTCAAATCTATGATGCCGTTTCGATGAAGTAGCTGGAGGATCTCGTGTAGTGTCCTTTGGATTCACTGTAGTGTCTGAAGGAGTGACCAATATATCTGTATTATCAACTACAATATCTGGAGGAGGAATGAAAGATGGCGTTTGAGGCCCGATAGTAGCTGGCACTGGTGGATCTGGAACAGACAGAGAATCAGATGAAGTAACAGTCGTCTGTGGACCAGACAACTGCATCACAAGTGCTCCAAGCTTTGCAATCTGTCTCTCCTAGTCATCAACACGAGCTCTCAATGTACTAATCTCCTCGGCACTATGATCGAGAGGTGTTCGTGATGGTAGAGCACCAGCAGCGCTTGAATCTGAGTTGCAGTAGTATTGTGATGCCTGGGAGCTGATGCCGTACACCTTCCTCTTCTTTTGCCCCCCCTACCGCGTCTAGGTATAAAGCTAACTCATCAACACTCGGCTCGACATAAGAAATTTTATTATTTTTTTTTTCAGAGCTTCAATTATATATATATGTATATATATGTATATGTTTTTTTTTCATTTTTTACCTTTTATTAATATATCAATCAATCAATATAAATGTGTGGATCCTTGGTGTATACAAGGTTTAAATCCTGAAAAAAAATGTCACCTAGATTTTATATAAGTTGGAGAGGGTGATATTTTAGGTGGACCATACCTATTGTACTTTGCGAAAATGCTATTCTGGTTTTTCATGATTAAACCATCTTGATTCTTTGAACAACTCTTCAATGATTAAATGCAAGTATATAAAATATCACAACTCCACTCTTATTATGTTTGCCTTTTCCTTTCTTCTTTTCTGGTTGCTATGGCCATTAGAATGAGCTAACCAAAATGATGTCTTTATGCCTATGGGCTTTCCAATTCCCACCTCCAACTTGTTTCGTGCATTATATCAAAATTTTGAAAAAAAAAACTTTTTATCTGTAGAAACGACAATGCAACCACAGATTATGCCATTCAATCACAGATTATGACATTCAACAGCAATGCAACTCAGCAAGAATAAACAATTGTAAATCGCAGAAACTGAAAATTTAACAATCTAAAGAGACAGATATATGAATCAAAACAAGCAACGGAAAATGGAATATGCCATGGAATTTTTAGAAACAACTAAACAAGAAATCAAACATAAAGGAAACTAACTTATAAAAAATCAAACAAATCGTAACCAAAATTAAACGGGCAATCATTTAAGAATCAAACAACTAAACGAAAAATAAAAAACAGAAACAAAACTAACCTATAATAAAAATTCATGAAATATTTCGCATTTGACATAAGAAATGAAAAAGGAAACAGAAACCTAATCGCATTTCACAAAAAAAACCAATAAATCTTCAAATAAATGAAAAAAAATAAAAAAACACACCTGGATTGAATCGTACGAGAAGGAGAAAGGCAAACGGCGAACGACAGTCAATACTCCTTGCAAGCTTCCTCCTTGGTCGGTGAACGACAAGGAAGACGCAAAGGTGAGGCCAGAAAAGGAGAGAAGTGATCGTGCGAGGAAGAAAACTGTATTTTGTATCCCTTAAAAAATTGCGACCGACCATATTCCTAGCAAATCGATCGCAAAGTAGCTGATGTGGAAAAAAAAAAAATCAATCGCAAATTTATTAATCGGTTGCAAATACATCGCAATTTCGTTAAACATAACAATACATGTGTAGCTCATGCATTCAATTACTTTGCGACCGATTATGTCCGTCATAAAATTATTGATTTCTAAATAGTTGCTATTTTATCGCAAATCCGTTGCAAACTGTTCCCACTAATTTATCCCACGAAACTTTGCGACGAATTTAGCGTCAGTCGCAAATGTGGTCGCAAATGCATCGCAAATGTTGTAATTATTTTATCGTTACAATTGATCTCAAAACAGTTTCAGAGAGGTCGCAAAATGAGCGACAGAGTTGTTCGTCGCAAAATTCGATCGCAATTTTGCAATTTTGTTGTAGTGAAGAGAGCCAAAACTATATTGTGAAGATATTGATTAGTTGTTGCATCAAGGTTTCACTTCAAATGGCCATAAATAGGTGCTTGCCATTGAAGAATAATAGAAGCAATTGTTAGAATAAAATCCTAAGTGATCCTAGTATGTATGAATATGCTCTTACTGATACTACTACTAAGTTGATTTTGTTATGTTGGTTACTTGAGGACATGAGTGTTTCTTTTACAACACATAGTCCTATTACTGTGATAGTCAAAGTACTGTTCAGTCACACACAACGATGTCTTTTATGAGCAAACAGAACATATTGAGATTGACTGTCATGTTACTTACACTCATTTGACTCGTGGCACCCTTCAGTTGATTTCTGTCTCGACTTTTAATCAGCTTGCGGAGATCTTCAAATTCTTTCATGCTTCGGGCTTCCAACGTCTAGTTTCTAAACTCATATTGGTCTCTAATCATCTACCCTAAGTTTGAGGGGGTGTTAGAATAAAATCTTAAGTGATCTTAGTATATGTAGATATGATCCTATTGTATCTGAATCTAATTCTAGTGTATCTGATTCTGATCTTAGTGTATCTGATTATGTATTTGATTCTGATCCTATTATATCCCATTATGATCTCTTTTTCCTTTCTATACATGCTTTGTACACACCTATATAACAAGTGTTGTGTAATGTAAATGACACAACAATATAATACAAGTTCCTTCTTATTCAACTGCAATAACAATAGGAGTTGGTTGTAAACTGACAATAACCTAGACACCTTTCCACTCACGCAGCAATCTAAGAGCAGTTGTAACAACTGCAAATGGTGAATTGATATTGTCTTGTCGCACATGCAAATTCTTATTATACCAAATCTGCCATATGATTACACATAACTGTTCAATCTTAGTTTGCTTGCAAGAAGTCAATAGATAATTAAAAAGATCTCTGAATAGAGAAATGGGTCGCACTAGAAAAGAAAAACCATGAAAAAGCTGGTGCATATGTGCGCTAGGGCAAGAATAAAAGCATGCAATATCATTTCAGAACCTAAACATGTTGAGCAAGAATCGAACAATGGCACTCCATAGCGAAGCAAATTACTCTTTGTTGGGATTGCTTCATGACACACTCTCCATTTGAAGGGAGTTATTTTTATAGAAATCTTCAACTGCCATTGCTTTTTCCATTAAAAACAGATGATAAAATGGCTCAATGGCATTCAAATTTGTAAAAATAGCCTAATATTTGGATTTCGTAGACTAAATCTCATTCTTCGTCTATTGCACATATACTAGTCAATAACATCATGCAAACCCAATAAAATTAACAGAATTGAGTCTAAGTATGATGGAAGGAAAAGGTCACGGATCAAAGGCTTGTGGCAGACATGCCTACCTCCCAAAAAAAAAAAAAGATTTGCAACAGATAAATCATTAAAACCATCAATGGCTCATCGAATATTTTAAACATATAAAATTATACATCTTAAACACTTCTACATGCAAAATCGTTATGTTGTTGCTTCAATTTGTAAAGATCGATCAATTAAACACTTATTTAATAGTTGAAAAATGAGAAAATCATTATTCTGAAAATTATACTAAGCACGTATCAAGTCAATATTTTGCATATAAAATTCAAAACCCCTAAAAATTATTTTTTCTAATATTGAGAGGTATATGTTACTATAATTAGTAATTGGGTGATTATTTTACAGCGTCTAAGTTTTATTCAAATATATTAGTAACAACCTAGATTTTAAAATTATACTATTTAGTTCCTGCATTATAATTTTGTAACAATATAAAATCCAATCATTAATTTTTTTTACTGTTAATTTTTTTGTTAAATGACTGTGAAATTTCACAAATACTCCTAAAAATAATTACTATATAACGTCCATAGCTTGGTGAAATACACTGTTGAGGACCTCACTTTTCATAATTTTATATTATTTATATTTCATATTACTCCTCACATTTAGAATATCACACTTTTTAAGAAAACCATTAAATTTGTCTAAATTACAATATATTATTAGGTAAATTTTGACTATATTACCTTTCATTTAATATTAATTCTCTAAAAAAATTATTAAATTAAAGTAATAATCGAGGATAAATGTGAAAAAAAGTATTTAGTACTCATTGAAATGACTGCATATCTTAAAAGGAGAAAAAAATTTTGACTAAAAATTTCATTATAGGTAAATTTTTTGCTTGGACGATTTGCAGGATCTGTTACCAATGAAATTGGAGCTTCCCAATGAATTTATGTATTTTTATTAATTTATTTATTAATATTTTTTCTACATCTTGCAGTTTTTATTTCAGGCCAGTTGGGCTGAACCTCCACCACTGCATCTTGCAGCGCAGCTGTAGCTTTGTTTCTCCTTCTTCTGATAATGGGTTCTTATTTTGGATTTTGATCATGTGTTTTCTTTTCTTTTTTTTATTTTTATTTTTAATGTTTGATTATTATATTATAGAATTAGATCAACCCGGTTTCGTTCTCTTTAATTTTAAATATCTGATTAGTTAGAGATTATAATTATTGATTAATTTTTACTATAAAAACATGTAAAAGAATTGTCAAATTAAAAATCTATCTATCTATATATCCATATAAAAGTTGAGAGAAAGATAAAATTTAACGTTATTTCTTAGTATTTTTCTTTTTTAAAAAAATTTTGAAAATTTTCTTTTTTCATCTGTGTTGTGATTGGACAACTTAAATATTTAATTAATATTTATTATAAATTATCTGTGTTAAATTATTTAAATCATTGAACTCTATCTATATATAAAAACACGGTATTTGAATTGTTAAATTATACATTTATAAACTCTACTAAGCAACATTAGTTCAATACATATTCAAGCATTGTTTTTTTCATCGTTCTGCATATGAGATTTGATTTGTTGCTTCCCTTTAATTTATTTGCCATTAATCTTTCTTTTAGATTCTTATTTGTGTTTGACGCTAATTTTTATTTTCTTATGTGTTTGATACTAATTTTTATGGACGGATAATTTTTATTTTTTCAATATGAAATTGCTATTGAAGATAATGGTAAAGTGTACATCAAAGCCCGATATCACAAGAAATATTCTCCATGTGGGGGAATTTTTACGGCATTTGAGTTCTTTCTTGACACATAACACTTTTAGCTTAATTGAGACATGTTAAAGTCTGAAATGCAACTTTCTTCATCACAAAAGGAGGTTTGAAATTTATGCAAGGGGAGAATATTGGAAATTCAGGTTATCCAACTTTCTTCATCAGTTTTTTTTAGGGATCTTTTGTTTTCAGCTTCTCTCAATCAGGTAAGCAACTGGTGTTTTGATGAGAAATTCTTTCTGGAATCACCTTACAAGGTAATATCAGGAGTAATAAGTTGCTTGCTTTAAAATTCGGGTCTTTACTATGATTCTTGTATATTTTATAGGTCAAGTTTGACTTATAAATGATTTTTTTTTTAATAACATATATAGTGCTTAAAATACATTACAATAGCAAATACGAGCTCTCATATTGACTTGTCTCTGAATCCAACAAACACAAATATGGTTAAATCTGGACTAAACCCAGAAAATGTGGAGTTCCCCCCCTTCACCACCCCCTACCAAATCCCAATATCATCAGCCTGTATACCCTCCCAATCACCATTCCATCCTAAACACGCACAACGGACCCAAAAACCATTACCGGAGAAATACTCTCTCCAGTCCTAAAAAAGCCTTCACAACTCAAGCTCCCACAAAGGGTTGTAGAAACAAACCAGGTACTTCAAGATGGGTACCAAAAGGTTTGGCCAGACCTGAACCTGAGACTATCCCTTCGGGTGATAACCTCAAAATCGATGTTCAGGTCCAACCCACACAAAAAGGCCACGTTGAGAAGGTTCATCATTGGAGGAATTTATTTGTTAGCATTTTCATTGACCATCTCAACCCCATCACTTCTCAAAACACATTGCGCAAGGCTTTTTTGCAGTTCGGAAAAGTAATGGACACTTACATTCCTTCGAATGCTAGAAAGACCAAACTCACAAACTTCGGCTTTGTAAGATTCAAAACCAAAGAAGAGGCCAACAAAGCAATTCAGAGAGGAAATGGAATCTTAATAGATGCCCACAAAATTTTTGTCACATGGTCCAAATCTTCCATCAGAAAATCGACTAGCGAAAAGATTCAACTTGACACTCATCTAGCTGGTAAAAATCAGGCTTTCTTGAGCAAAGGAATCTCATATAAAGATGCAGTCGTAGGAAAAGAGTCAAAAAAGAATGTCCAAAAAGGGAAAGAAATTGGAAATTCCTGGGCAGGTGTAGAACATTCCACCACGGAGGAAGACAAGGAATGACTGAAGGCTTGCGCCGCAGGATATGTCAGGTTTCCTGAATCTATACGCACTCTTCAATCCAATTTCTATATGGAACAAGTCTTCTATGTAGATATCATTCCTATGTGCGGGAATATGGTGCTGTTGCGTTTTGATACAAAAGAACATATGGAAAGTTTGATCAAAGATGGCTTTGAGTGGTTACAACAATGGTTTGATGTGGTTAAGCCATGGGACATGGAGGATATTGCTTCTGAAAGATTAGTTTGGCTTAGAATTTTTGGAGTTCCTTTGCAAGCCTGGAATTGGCAATTTTTAAGCAAAATTGGCTCCCTATGGGGACGTCCCATCAGTTTGAACGACAGTACTGATAAGAAAAAAAGGATGGATTCTGCAAGAATTCTAGTTTCTACGGTTGATTTTGAGAACATAAACCGTAATGTCAAAGTGAAAATAGATGTGAAGATTTTCAACCTTAAGGTAATGGAGGAGCATGCTTCTGATTTTCTAAACTTGGTATCTGACAAAATTTTCAATCAGAAATCTAAA
Organism: Jatropha multifida; assembly: GCA_948099535.1. NCBI lineage: Eukaryota > Viridiplantae > Streptophyta > Magnoliopsida > Malpighiales > Euphorbiaceae > Jatropha > Jatropha multifida. The sequence continues at coordinate 7,797 of CANUEX010007024.1, forward strand.
CCCCTATCCCAGTCTTGCTTCACACCTTCGTCAAATTCTTGCCCACCTTCACAGATCTCTCCTCAACTCGCTGGGAATAACTCAGACGAGTCACTCAACTCACCTGAATCACCACCAGGCATCACCTACAGGAATTCAAAAAGATCAAATCACTCAACAGGAACTTTGAACTCTCCAATCATTGGTCAAAGTTGGGCAAGTATCGAGAAAGAACTTTCTCAAGCTGATAATGTCAATTGCTCTAAAGAACCCCGAGGTTTAGAATTAAATTCAAAATCGGAGAACACATCTACCAACACTCCAACTACCACAAAAGAACTTAGATTGCCCGTACCACTTTTTTATCTCAACTCAAAAGCCTTCTATGAACATTCAAATTGAGACTGATGATACACGAAACAAATGGGCTCTAGTACCTTACCAACCCATTACTCTAGAAGCCCGCTCATCCTCCAACCTTCAAGAAGCTGCTGAAATGGGTGACCTAAAAGCCTTAAAATCTGTTGGGCTTATAGCCAGAGGGAAAAGAAAATCAAAGAAAATCTCCGACATCTTCCCCATTAACAGGAAATGGGCCACCCTCAGGAAGAAAAATTCAAAAAAATCCAAAAAAAAAACTAAGCCTATTAAAATCCCTATCTCCAGCTAAAGACAACACTTCAAACTCATTTTCTTCCCCCTCCACCGATTTTTCCATCACAGAAGAGGATATTTGTAAACGGAATGGGTTTCTCTCCTCTTTGCATGCAATCACCACTAACCATGACTCTTATCATGAAGCTATCCAAACATGGGAAGTTGCTAATCTCTAGGACTCACTGAAGGAACTAGAAAAGGAGAGATCATTAATTCTTTTCAGAAGCTAATTAATAGGGATGAATCTTTGGCCAGAGATAATTGTCCAAAATGATTTACGTTTCCTGGAATATCAGAGGCGCCTCCTCCTCTGTCAAAAAAAGAGAATGCAGAGATTTGTTTGTTAAATTTCGCCCCTCTTTTCTCTTTTTGCAGGAGTCTAAAATTTCCAAGGTTAACGATATTACAATTCGGAGCATATGGGGTTCAAGTGACTGCAAATAGTTAGCCTCACATGCAGTTAATGGCTCTGGGGGAGTTATATCAATTTGGAATCACTGTTCTTTTCAATTACACTCTACTGGCTCAAGTCCTAGATGGATATTGTTGAATGGGTTTTTTTCATATCTCAATAAAAGAATTAGCCTCTTAAATCTTTATGCTCCTAATAAAGTCATTGACCGATCCTCTTTCTTCTCTGTTATTTCTGAAGAGCTTGCTAAATTTCCACAATACAGCAAGATTATTTGTGGTGATTTTAATGAAATACTCAAGACCAGTGAAAGGAAAAATTGTGATGTGCTACCGGACAGCTCTGCTCATCTTCATCACTTTTTGGAATCTAATGATTTAGTAGATTTCCCACTCTCAGGTAGATCTTTCACTTGGTCGAACTCCCAGTCTGCTAGCAAGCTTGATAGATATCTCATCTCGGCGGATTTAATGCCTCTCCTTCACGATTTCTCTGTTTCATGCCTCCCTAAAGGCTTATTAGATCATTGCCCAATCATTTTTCAGCGAAACAAACATGATTGGGGGCCAAAACCTTTTCGTTTCATTGATGGTTGGCTCTTGCTTCCTGGGTTTAAATCTCTTGTAGAAGACCGGTGGCTAGAAGCTTCTTCAAACCACATCACCTCTATTACTCGAAAGCTGAAATTTTTGAAGAAAAAGCTAAAAGTATGGAACAAAGAGTGCTATGGTAATATAGAAGCAAAATCTATTGATTTAAAGGAAAAACTAGATGCACTTGATAGAAAAAATGAAGAGAGAACTATTTCCCAGATTGAGCTGAAAGAATATAGAGCTTTGCTACTTGAGTTTTGGAGGGCTCAAAAAGCTAGAGATTCTTATTGGAAACAAGTCTCAAGACTTCAGTGGGGGAAGCTGGGAGATAGAAACACAAGATTTTTTCAAGTCACTGCCAGTAAAAGGAAATCTTTCAATGCTATTAATTCTATGCAATTTAAAGGCGAAATTTTGACAGAACCAAAAGACATCAAAGCAGCTATTTTCCAGTATTTCAAAGATTTTTTTTCAGGAAATTCCATCTTCCCGCTTAAACCCACAAAATCTTGTACTAAATGTTCTCTCTGAACCAGCTAAACAGGATTTGGAATCTCCTGTCAAAACTAAGGAAATTAAAATGGCAGTATGGAGTTGTGCTGGAACAAAATCCCCAGGGCCTGATGGTTATAACTTTAATTTTTTCAGAAAATTATGGGGTGTTGCTGGTGAAGATGTGACCAATTGTGTCCTTTCTTTTTCCAGACATAAGGAGGTACCTGAAGAAGTTTTCTCATCTTTCCTTGCTTTAATTCCAAAAATTCAGGGGGCAAGCTCTATTAAGAACTACAGACCCATTTCTCTAATTGGTTCTATGCATAAGATCATTGCTAAGGTCTTATCGTCAAGATTAAAAAATCATATTGGTGAATTAATCTCCCCCTCCCAAAGTGCTTTCGTCAGTGGCCGTCAAATTTTGGATGGTGTTTTAATCGCAAATGAAGTAATTGACTCTCTTAAAAAATCAAATTCAGCAGGCCTGGTGTTTAAGTTAGATTTTGAGAAAGCTTTTGACTCGATCTTATGGGATTACTTACTAGGAATTTTAGCTTTGATGGGTTTTGGTCCTAGTTGGCTTAAGTGGATTGAACGATGTTTATCTTCCTCTCGTATCTCGATTCTAGTTAATGGTTCTCCTACTTCAGAGTTTAGCCCTAAGAAAGGGCTAAGGCAAGGATGCCCACTCTCACCATTTCTCTTTATCCTGGCAGCTGAAGGTTTGAATGCATTATTCAAGCGTGCAGCTGAGTTGGAATTATTTAATGGATTTTCGCTCAAGAATTGGTCTTCAGGCTCCATTACTCATCTTCAGTTCGCAGACGACACTCTTGTCTTCTGTGAAAATTCTCTCCATAATATTTTGAATATCAAAAGAATTCTCCATTGCTTTGAACTCCTTTCTGGAATGAAAATTAATTTTTATAAAAGTAGTCTGCTTGGAATTAATGTGGATTATCTTGTCTTAACCGGTTTTGCAAGCAAGCTTAATTGTTCAGCTGAAAATTGGCCGATTACATATTTGGGACTTCCTTTAGGTGTCAATCCTAGAAGGAAAGATTCTTGGCTACCTCTTATTAATCGTATAAAAGCAAGACTAGCAGCTTGGAAAGGAAAGCTCCTCTCTAGGGCGGGAAGATTGGTGCTTATTAAGACAATTCTGAACAGCCTTCCTATCTACTTCCACTCTCTGTATCGGGTTCCAAAGGGCATAGCTAACGAAATTGAGAAAATTCAAAGGAATTTTTTCTGGAACGATTCTATTGATAAGAAGGCTATGGCAACCATTTCATGGGATCTAATTAAGCTTCAAAAAAGAAGAGGTGGGCTTGGGACAGGTTCTATTCTGGAAAAAAATTACGCTCTACTCTTTAAGTGGTTATGGCGTTTTACATCTGAAGAGGATTCTCTTTGGAAAAAGCTCATTGCTAATAAATACTCAATACCCTCAAAAGGTTTCATTGAGCTATTCAACTTGTCTTATAATCAGCCTATGTCACTCTGGGCAGATGTCCTCAAAATTTTTGACAATAAAGAGTTCAGAAAATGGATTGATATGAGTATCAAAGTCTTCCTGGGAGACGGTAAGCGGGCAAAATTTTGGACAGATCCATGGTCAGGAGAAAATTCTCTAAAAAATGCTTTCCCTAGACTATATCTTTTATCAAGTAACCCGTACGGGACTGTTGCTCAATTTGGTGTTTGGAATAGTGGGGTTTGGAATTGGAATCTCCCGTGGAAAAGAAATCTCTTTGATAGAGAAGTTGTGGTTGTGCAATCTCTACTATCAAGAATAAAAAATTTCAAACCCAAACCTGATTAAAAAGATTGTCTTGTATGGTCTCCTAATCCTAAGGGAGTGTTTACGGTCAAATCCTGCACTTGGAAGTCATCAAATAGCAATGGAACCTATTCTGCATTATCTAAGTCTTGCTGGAAAAATATTGCTCTGCCTAAAGTCGAGCTCTTCTTGTGGTTTCTTCTAAACAAAGGTGTAAATGTTAGAGACTCCTTGATGAGGAAAGGTATTATCTCAGCTGAAGAAAATGTCTGTGTTTTTTGTAAACAGAATTCTGAAACAATCGAGCACCTTTTCTTACATTGTCATGTTTCCTGGAGTCTGTGGTGTAAAATATTTTCTTGGTGGGGAATAAGTTTCTGTGTCCCTCTTAATTTCGCTGAATTTCTACAACAATGGCCTTCCCCATTGAAAGGAAAGCTTCAGCAACATTTTTGGTGGGCTATTTTCTACTCAGTAATCTGGTCTATCTGGCTAGAAAGGAATAAATTAATTTTTGAGAATGTTGCTTTGTTGAAGGAAAGGATTTTCGATGTCATCATTTTCAGAGCTTTCTCTTGGACAAAAGCCATCAAAGTTGATTTCCCTTTCACTCTTGAACAAGTATTATCTTCAAGCAGCACTATCTCTGATTGGAGCAATTATTGTCAAAGAAAATCTTCTGTGCCTTGGCATCCACCTGAACCCAATTTCTTGAAATGGAATGTGGATGGATCTGCTCTAGGTAAACCAGGCAAAGCTGGAGTTGGAGGGTTTCTAAGGGATCATTGTGGTATCGTTCTATTTACATTTTCGAGTCCCTTGGGAATTAAGGACTCCAACGTTGCGGAAGTGCTCGCAATCCTCAAGGCTTTATATCTAAGCGTTCAGTATAATCTGTCTTATCACAATCTCATTATTGAATCAGATTCTTCAAATGCAATTGCCTGGGTCTCTGGATCTTCTCCTCCTCCTTGGTATCTTTGGGATGAAGTTTATGAAGTAAAGAAGCTTTTGGAAAAGGTACCTTCCCTCTCTTGTTACTGTTTATGTTATGAAGGCTTTAGTTATCGATAGTTAAAGTTTTAGAGCTAAAAGTCAGTTCCTATGTGTTTGTAACATTAACACAGCTGTAATCTTTTTAGGCGTGGTTTCTTTCACCTGCAGGTTTAGATTGGGTCTTGGGGGAGCACGATGGCTCTTACCTATTTTCCTGCAGTTGGAAATAATTCTCTACCTATTTTTAATAAAATACTTACTGCTGATAAAAAAAACATATATAGTGCTTAAACACTTGCCAGTTACTTTTTATATGTAGTTTTTTTTGTATAGATAAATTTAGGTAACTAGCAAGGAAGATAGGTCACCATCAATCATGCCTGCTTGAGCCAAGAGATATGGTTCAAGAAGTAGGAAAAACAAAGAAGAAATTGAGAATCAAAGAATGAATCACATTGCTGCTGAGCAAAATCGAAGAAAGCAAATGAATGAGTATCTCTTTATTCTCCGATCTTTATTGTCCGATGCTTAAGTTAGAAGGGTAACAAGTTTTTCTTTTTAAATTTCTCATCATTATCGTTTTTATTTCTGTACCACCCACCAGCCCTACTTTACAGGTAAAGTTTGTCTGCAAATACAGTAAATGAAATTACAGTATATAATTGTCACTCATATTAATAATTTAACTTGCAGAGAGACCAAGCTTCGATAATAGGAGGCGGCATTAATTTTGTGAAGGAGCTGGAGCAACGACTGCAATTACTTGGAGGGAAAAAACAAGTAAAAGAAGAAAAATCTCAAGGCGAAGAGTGTCCTCTGCCATTTTTCAACTTTTTTACATTTCCACAGTACTCAACAACTTGGTCTGACAACTCAATTACAAGTGTCAATGAAACAATGAGCGTGACAACTAAGTCAAGTATAGCTGATATAGAAGTGACAATGGTGGAAAGTCATGCAAATCTTAAACTAAGATAAAAAAAAGAAGAGCAAAGTAACTGTTGAAGATAGTTTCTGGGTTGCATACTATGAGACTCACTATTCTGCACTTAAACGTCACAACTCTTGATCATATTATGCTTTACTCTCTCAATGTCAAGGGTAGTAAGTCTATTTAGGTAATCTAATCTCTTAAACAAAAGCTAAATCTAGAAAATCTTTAATCATCTTATTATATACATGAATGCTGCAGGTAGAAGATGACTATAAGCTGAGTTCAGTGGTATGAGATGCTAGGTAGGATTCAAGAAGAGTACTTTGTGATGTGATGATTAGTTAATTAAGTTTTAATCCGAAATTTGATTTTGGTATTGGCTTGCTGTAAGTTGGCATTTCTTGATTTTTAGGAAGGACTTTGAAAGGATCATTTCAACTAATGTTTCTCCCATTTGATCTTAGTGTTGGCTTTGTTCCGGTTAGTCTAATTTAGAGGTTTCCTTCTGCAATTGTTTTTTCCTTTGCCTTCTTTTGGGTTATTAGAGGCATCTTCTGTATCACCCATACATAAATGTTTGGTTAATTCAAACCTTTCTCTCATATCTTGCCAATAATAATAATAATGATAATAATATATAGATATATATACTAAATTGGGCCATAGATCAAACTTTTTGCCAATTAAACATTTCAAATCTGTCAATCTTGAGATAAACATTTCAATTCAATTGTTTATATATATAACCAGCTAAGTTTTTTTTTTTTAAGCCCAGCCGGTTTCAATTATATGCTCTTTTGATATTTTAATGGTCATACAGCAATAAATTGATATATGTTTTGTTTGTAAACATGGAAGTTTGATCATAGTCAACTAATTTTGTCCCTCACCAAAGTGATCTTGGGTGATTGTTTAGTGCCTGTTTTTAACAATTGCATACGAAGGGGTTGTATTTGTGCTCTGAAATATTTTAGAAGTCTCGAGAAAATAGTGCTGCATATATAGGTAATTTATCTAAAGAAGAAATGTAGAGCATTGATTTTAGATTTCTATATAATAAGCACTTTTATTTAGATTGTTTACACAATTTTTTGATTTGGTCTACTTTAATTTCATGATTTATTTATAACCCTGTTTGGCTCTAAAGAAAATGTTGTAAAACCAAAAAAAGCCATATCAATTTCTTTTCGTTAGCGCCAATTATAAAAGTCTTAGTTTTTCTGTTTGTATTTATTGTTATTTAATTTCTTAACCTAAAATTACATTTGCTATAATTTTTTTAATTATTTATTTGTCCACAATGAAATAAATTTACATGTCCATGACTCATTTATTTCATATATAGATTGGTAATTTATCATTACTCAACTTTGATCGGTAGTTTTTGTGTTTTAATTTTTCACTTTTGTGGGAATTAGTATTGACTGAATGTGACATTCGTTTTTCCTTATCTAATTAAAAAAAATGCACTTAAATATAAATTAATATGTTTTTTATTTACATGTCATTTTCTTGTTTTAATATTATATATTGTAAGTCCAAGCAAACTCCACTGTAGCTCAAGCTTGAAATCCGTCCGCCTCTTGGGTTTGGTTAAGTTAAGTTTCTTATACTTATTACTATGTTGGTTATTTCATATATAGATTTATAATGTTGTACTATATATTGCAAACAATAACATACTTTTCTTTATTATAAATCATTTTGATATTTACCATTCGTGAATTATATTAAGTAGGATTTTGGTTGTTCTTCCTAATAATTTTATAATTCATAATAATTCATTAAAAATAATAATATAAAATAATTAATAGAACGATATTTAAATATCTACACGCGAAGCGTGCTTTTTTTACTAGTTTTAAAAAATAAGGTAGAAAACTCAAAATTTGGAAAAAAAAGAGAAATAGGAATTTGCGTAGAGAGTGAGCCAAGTCAGATTTGTAAAGGTTTTTTTTTTTTGCTTCATGATTTTAGATAGATAGATATTTGATTTTATATTAATTATAATAAAAAATATTTTATCTTTGATAGAAATAAAAAAGAAAAAAGTATATTATTTTTATTAATTTTTTTTCTTTATATTTATATGATTTAATTGAGTATATTTTTTTAAAAATAATTTTTCAAATGGAATATACATAATATTTTATTTAGGAGAAAGATAAAAAAAGATATATTATTTTTACTATTATTTTTCTTTATTTTTGTATGACTAAGTATAATTTTTTTAAAAATAAATTTTCAAATAAAATATATGTAATTACCTTTCAAAATTTTTAAATTTTAAATTTTCAAAATTTATTTAAATAAAATGAATATATGTGTGTGAGATTAGGGAATAATTTAAAATTTTAATTTTGAGAATATATAAATATATATTTCGAAACTTTTTTTTAGATGAGTTTTGGAAAGAGTTTCATCCTTTTATACTATTTTTTCATTTTTCTTTTTCTTTTTTCGTTACTAAAATTAGTATGTAAGTATTATCATTTTAATTTAATAAAAAATTTATATCTCCTTTGCAATAAATATATTACCACTTGAGGATTAAATATTTTTATTTTTTTATATTATATTCTAAATCTGTTTAACTTGAAGAATATAATGCTTAAGAAACTAAAAAAAAATTAAAACTATATATTTCTATTTTAGGTCATTTTTTAAGATTTAAAAAATTTATGTGTATGTGCATATATTCCTTCCTCTAATATACTGGATAAGTAATATTGCTATTAGAGCCAAAATGATTACCATTATTAATTCAGTTTGAGACCACTTTAGAACATAAAAATATAATTAAGTACATAAAAAGTAATATTACAAGTTGTTTTTACAGCAAAGTGTAATACAAATTAACCATTTGTATTTATTTTAATCTAAATAAAAGACTATACCTTAATATTATATAGATAAATAAAAAATTAAAAGAATACAAATATGAGTATATAACGAGCATAGTAAACGTGCAATGAATATCATATAAAAAATCAATTAGTACTAAAAATGGATCAATGGATTTAAATATCTTGACCATTGTGGATTTTGATGAGACCTTCTGTGACAAAAATGACTACTTTTTTTGTACTCAATTGCAGTTATAACATAACATAAAAGCCAATAAAGTCTTAGCCTAACAGATAAGACAAAGATTATTTATGTCCGGGTTTAAACCTTATTGTTTATAATATCATTAAAGAATACTAAATTTCTTATAGAAGTAATAAATAAATATTGCATTCAGATATAGAAAATCAACCTGTTAATTGAAGAGTATTAAATTTCTTGCAAAGTAATAAATAAACATCGTAATTAAATATGGAAAAATCAATATGCACTTTACAATTCTGAGAAACAAAATCAACTATTTCAATTAATTATAGTAGATTTATCATAAGAACATATTTATGTCTTTATGTAGCAAACTATTCATACGTGTCACTTTTCACCCCCAAAAATGCAAAGTGGTAACAAAACTAATGCTCAGTTTATTTTTTGGGAATAACTTATTTTTGCAAAATCTTTTTCATAATGTATTTTCTAATGTTTGGTTAAAATATTGAAATTTAGTTAAAAAAATATTTAATGTTGCGTCCTGTAACCATCAGATAAATTATCTGTTTTGGATCGAGTCAGTTTCATTCCATACTGAATCGGAAAAATCTGAACAGTTTTATTCCATAGGTAAAATAGAAACTTCCTAGAAGATCACCCATCTTAAGATTTTCGCTAAGCTAGTATGCTTAACCTTGAAGTTCTTCCAACTCTCCAAGTCATTCCACTAAAAGGGACTTTTGATGACTAGTTTTTCTATTTTCGATATATGATCTGATTCATTTTTGTGTCCTTCATTCCGCTACCCTAGCTAGTTTGTAATCTTAGAAGCTAGCCAAGAGCTTTGCTCTACTCACCCTCTTAGGACGCTTTGTCGAGTCGGGATGTCACAGGCCCTCCAGCTGTCACGTAGTTCGTCCTCGAACCATACATCTACTGAGGGGGTCTGACTCTAATACTAAACTGTCATGCTCTGACTCTAACCACTAGAGGAATTGTCCGCTTTGAATCAAGTCAGCTCCATCCCATATCGGATCGGCAAGGCCAGCACGGTTTTGTCCTGTAGGTCAAATGGAAACTTCCCAGGAGATCACCCATCCTAGGATTTTCATTAAGTGAGCACCCTTAACACTGGAGTTCTTTCAACTTTCCAAGTTATTCCACCAAAAGGCACATCTAATGACTAGTTTTCCCTTTTCTCGATATATGACCCGATTCATTTCCGTCTCTCGCATTCCACTACCCTAACAAAACTGTCATCTTAGAAACTAGTTAGAAGCTCTGTTCTACTCGTTTTTTTAGGATCCCTTTACCAAGTCGGGATCAATGTCTCATTAAAACTTATCATTTACCATAAAATGAAAATCCGAGTACAAATACTAAGGCAAGAAGTTTTCAATGCATCGTTTAAACCCAAAAGTTGTCCATACCAAATTCTAATAAATTGTCCTTAGCCAAAGAAAATAAATTTATAAAAACTTTTTGGTGATTTTTTCTCCATAAAAAGTAAAACATACATATAATAGTATTTTATAGGACAAAACTTCCGCATAGGATTCTAATTCCGAAATAGGCTTGGACAAAACATTCCGATTATGATTGATAATATATATTTGATTTGATATTTTTGTAATTTATTGGAAGACTAATGAGTCGAAATAACACGATGGGCTACATACAATCCTCCCCTAGGCTCATCAAATTGATAAAATAACTATGGTTGAAAGGACTCGAATTCGAGACATTCTATTAGTCACATAAATTAGAAGACTAACCCGATCATCACCTCATTAACATATTTAATTTGACTAGTTTTTTTATGACGTGAATTGCACATTAATTTTTCATGTTATATACTAGTTTAATTTTTTTTATTTATATAATATTAAAGTATAAATTCTTATTTAGATTAAAATAAATATAATAAATATTTTTTTTAACATGTAACATCTAATTAAAAAAATAATATTTTTGCTTCCCTATTTAATAAAAATATTATTTTATTATTAATTAATTATATAAAATATCTAAAACTTTACATTTACCATACTGCAAAATATTTTATAATGTGACAATACTATAACATTAATCTAATAAATCAAGATTTGCTCTATGTAACCACAATATAACATATAAATTTGATATTCACATTAATTGTTTTTGTCATATGAACTTAAGCTAAAATTTTGTTAATAATAGTTATATTTTAGACTTTGTGTATTTTATATAAAATCTAAAAATAAATTGATTAAAGTTTTTAACTCCATATAAAAATCAATGTGCAAACAACAATATTAGTGATGGAAGATCATTTTTCAAGTTTATAGATATATATATATATATATATATAAATGTGATTAAATTCAAAAATTTTAAAATCCTATATATTTTTTTTTAAAAAGATATTTGAAAAATTAAAATCTCAAATCTAATTATCTTGATATCTATTTTAAAATTTATTTTTAAAAAAATACATCAAATTAAATCATAAAAAATTAAATGAAATTTGATAAATTTCAAAAAAAGAGAATAAAATATTAAATAAGAAGAGAGTTCTTGAATTTTCTCTTTATTTCATCTTTAATATGTAAAAGCTAAAAATCAAAATAATGGCAAATACGCCAAATAACCATCGGTTTTTATTAATTCAAACTTTTATAGCTGATTTTCTTTTCAAAAAGATTTGATTAGTCAAATACTATAATTCCATAATTTTATTGTTTTTATTAAATTAAAATTATAAAAAATTTTAAAATACAATAATATTTAAATAATCCAAATAAGTCAAAATCAAAGAGAAAGAATGTATTTAAAAAAATTTATTTTAATTTTATTGTATTTAGCTAATAGACTCTAATAGTAAATTATTTAACCATATTTTAAGAAATTCACAACATAATAAATTAAAAGAATTTAAATTTTATTTCAATATTTGAATTAATATTCAATTTACCTCATAAAAAACAATATCACGAGAGAACCTATGATTAGAAACATTAATATTATTACAAGAAAATAATTTTTTAACGACAAAAAATAGTATTAAAAATATTTTATCGGTATTTACCATCAAAATACCGATTAAATTTGAATTATTAAAAATTAAAATTATTTTAAAATATTACGACAAAACTTTGAAATCGTTTTGTAGTTAAATAGGAACAAAAACTTTTTTCTCGCAAATATGTTGGCATTTTAATAGCAAAAATTACTGTTATTATTTAACGACAATTTACTAATAAATTAGCGATAATTTTTTTAAATTACGGACAAAATTTTTTGTCTATAAATTTGATATGAAAATAAATTTAGGATAAAATTAAATGAAGAAGCCCTGTTCTTTTTCCCCTCTTCTCTTGTACTGATTTTCCTAAGCAAAAACCTTAATGAAGAAGCCTTGTTCTTCTTTCCAATTATGCCCAGTAACTCTTCCTGTCCTTCTTCTTCAACAAGTCAGAGTCTCCTTCTGTCACGACCCAAAACCGTGGGCGGGACCGGCACTAGGACCTAGGTAAGCTTAAGGCACCCGAGGCCCGTAGTAAGCCTAAACTATCACAATCCATCCCTATTATCATTTGAATATCGGAATAGCAAGCCCATATTATGACATTTTTTTTTATAAGACAATCAGAGTTAATAATTCTGACCCAGCATTAGTATTAAGTACTAATCGCAGCTCGGGCTCATATTCATATAATAAAAATATTTCTCATACAAATATTTATTTGTCATAATATGTTCAAACTGTTCCTATCATATAATCTCCAGATAGTCATTTACACCCCACATTTTATTTATAGTCACATGATAATTCTATTACAAACCATTATTTATTTAAACATCCTAACTGCGGAGTAAAATAAAATGTGCGGAGTATTCCAAAAATTAACAGAGAGTTATACTAACATGATCAATCCTCTGCGAAGAAGGAAGCAGAGTTTTATAGACCAACAGTATCCTTATTTCCTGAAAAATATTTATGGAAGGGGGGTGAGTTTCACTAAACTCAGTGAATAATAATAAATAATGCAAACTCATACATTCAAGCAGTATGCTTTCACAATATAACAAATGACATACTTCACAAGCACGTGTCGTACAACAGCATCTTCAAACAAGTCACATTCATATACTCACAACATGTGGAAATTAGTCAGTGATGTCACAAATCCACCTATTGGCCCCAGGCCAATTCCATAATAATAATATATATATAATAGGGAGCCGATCCTCCATACTAGGCCCACTGACCCATAGTGACACACGTCGTCCCAATTTTCACCCAGATACATAAGCACATTATTTCACATCACAATTATTCACAAAAATATTCAATATAATAAATGCAATATGTGAATGTATTTAAGGGCGGAAATTATATAAATTAGAGAACTGAGGTATTATATATCAAATACTGGGATTATGAAACTGAGATATTATATTCGGAAAATGAGGAATATCAGTTTAGCAATAAGAAATGATTCACAATTATTTAAATAATATGAAGAATATATGATGTGCATATGGAATGCATGTATACAGGATGGTGTGCACCATTTATTATTACTCACAGTGACCGCAGAATAAAACTCAGGTCTGTCCTGGGTTCTGATTCGGAAGAGCGGTGGAAGAACTTGGTCGATCTAATAAACACATATAATAAGAAAATATAATTAGATA
>CANUEX010007053.1:0-27819 GCA_948099535.1 Jatropha multifida
CAATTTATAAATCCTTTTCACCTTTGTTTGTAATCCATTTAAATTGGCTAATTTCACTAATGAATTTAAAAATTCATTTCGCAATTAATTTCCATGTAATTCACTTAATTTTAATTAAGCCAATTTAATTTAACAGTATTAATTTCCTATTTCGAATTTATACTGAATTTAAATAACTGAAACAAATTATACCGATTGAAAATCAGACTTCAGATTCGTATTCAGCACGCGAAATGCAGCATTCTGCATTTTTGAAGGTCTCGCCGAACCGCTGTCGGCTGGTCACCGGACCACCGTCATCGCCGCCGTGCACGGTGGCCGGAAAATTGACATCGCCAGAAATTTACAAAATTAACATCAAAACACTCAGATTTTCATGATCTCTTCAATTCCCAATTCAATTTTATCATCTAGTGTCTAATTTTATCAATTATCCAAATTTATTCAATTATAAACCTAAACTCCAACTCTTCAAATCCTCAAAATTTACTGGATTTTTAATGCAATAGAATCAATTTATGGCAAAAGGGGAAGGATTTCGAGCTCACCTTGTTGTCCAAGCTCGCCAAAAATGGCAGAAGACCACCGGAGATTGAAGGAGAGCTGCTGTCAAAGAGACAGCAGCGTCGCGCGAAGAAGAAGAAGAAGAAGAAGAAGAAGAAAAAGAAGAAGGAGCTGACTTTCACCGTCGGTTCATGACCGGAGGTCGCCTGGAGGAGAAATGGTGATGGTGGCGCTGCTGTCTGGTGTGAGGCGAACGAAAGAGAGGGAGAGAGGGACGTCGGGGAAGGAGAGAGGGAGGAGAGAAATTTATGGGATTTTTTTTTATTTTTTATTTTATTTATTTTGTTTATTATTATTATTATTTATTTTAATTAAATGATTTCAGTTCAATTTGAACCGATTTGGTCTAACTCAACGATTTCGCCTAATTCCATTTGATTTAAGGGTTTTTTTGACTAAATTTGACTATTTAAATTCGGTTTTCGATTCGATTCGCGGCCTAAAATATTATTTTTCGCTAATTTTCATTGGTGAAAATTTACAATTAAATTTTAAATAAAAATTCTTTTGAAAATAAATTAACAGGTCATTTCATTAGCCTAATTCCATGGAATTCAATTCATATAATTTAAATCCCTATTTTTTTTCATTTAAAACACAAAATTTTGAATTTTCGATAAATTTTACTAAATTTTATGAAATTTATTTATTCCAAACAGACTTTTACATTGTACTCAAAGTAGAGTTAAGATAAAAAAACAAAACAGAGAGATAATTAAATTATAAAATAATAAAATATCACATGTGGTTATTAATTATTAAAAATTAATTAGTTTTTTATTAATGAAATAAATTTATTATATGGTTATTAATTATTGAATAAAGAACACAAAAAATTTTTATAATTTGATTTCTTCAAATTAGATAATTAAATAAAAATATTAAATATAACAAAACTCCACATCACTAATTAAATTTATGATATGATGCCATATAAATAAATTTGATTGGACTTTTATAAATTTATATAGATATAAATAGTTAAATACTACTATGGAGCCAATTAAGATTGTAATAAAA
This sequence comes from Jatropha multifida, assembly GCA_948099535.1. Taxonomy (NCBI): domain Eukaryota; kingdom Viridiplantae; phylum Streptophyta; class Magnoliopsida; order Malpighiales; family Euphorbiaceae; genus Jatropha; species Jatropha multifida. Next base: position 1,585 of record CANUEX010007053.1, read on the forward strand.
TCTATTTTTTTACCATAAGATAAAGAACATATAATATAATGATTAAAATCAGTAAATGTAAATTCATATTATATTTATAAATCAAGTAAAATTTATACTGTATCCATTATAGTCTATCATTTACCATAACAATAATTAGTTTATACTCTAAATTAAAATTTCTACAATTTTTCTTTGTTAGTGTAATATTTTAGTATGATATAATTTATCGTCGTTGATCCAACACCTAGTATCAGTAGTAAAGTGATACATTCTGATCTAGAGCTATTAAAATACACAAAAAAAAACATAAGTTGAAATTTTTTTTCTAAGTACAATACAATTCTTGAATTAACATATAAATTTTTATTGATGAAGTGAATATTTTTTGTATCTATAAAAAAAGTGTAAGACACAATAATTACTACTAAGAAAAGCAAAGTGAACCAAATATAAGGGGTATATCTAAATTCTAAAGGAATCCATGAAAAGTCCTCCCAACTTGTTTATAATTCAAAACTGAAATATATCAAATCTAAATTGGATAGTATAAAAATAGAAATATATCAATGCAAATTTCAAATTCCAAATTCAAAATCTTCATTATCATTATCATTATCATTATTATTATTATATATAATAAAAGAGAATCATAGATGCTAACATGACGTTCTCTTTGGAGATTGAAACTCTTTAAAATTTAAATATTTGATTTTAACTTAGTTAAGAAAATTTGAAGATTTTGGAGAAAAAATGTGTCTCTCTTACCTCCCTCTAATCTATGACTTTTATGAATTTTCATATAATAACTCTTTCAAAATTATTCTCTAAATTATGACTTTTAAACATAATGATTCTTGAATAATAATTCTTTCAAAATTACTCTCTAATTTATTACTTCTAAACAAATGGCTCTTGAGTTCTCTTATAGTTTTAAATTATCAATTAATTCAATATTGTTAGATTAAGAATGTTTGGAATAAAATTATGCAAAATTAATTTTGAGATTAAATTTTAATATTAAATTTGTTCTATACTAATATTGCGGGTGAAAAAAGGTATTAAGTATATGAATTTTGGATAAGCAAAGATAGACATTAACTAAAAATAAATACTTGAAACTAATATCATTTTTTGCATGTGCCAAATTACTTGTGAGATAAAATTTTAACATTAAATTTGTTCTATATTAATATTGCAGGTGAAAAAAGATATTCCTCCATTCTATTTTGTTGCATGGTTTGACAAAACACGCATATTAATAATTTTAATAAATAAAAATTATTTTATCATTTTTTAGCCTTAAATATTAATAAAAGTCTTTCATTTAATGAACAATCATAAAAATTATTAGAGAAAAAATAATTTTTTAAATAACAAATTTAGAAAGCATGCAAACATTTTGGAACATTTGAAAAAGAAATAACAAACAAATCAAATGGGATGGAGGGAGTATTAATTATATGAATTTTAGATCAGCAAATGTAGAAATTGATAACAAAAAAAAAATATTTGCAACTAATGTCATTTTTTGCATGTGCCTTAATCTAATAAAATAATGACATAACCATCTTAATTTGATTGGATTTTTTTGCCTTTTTATTTTCCTTTGCCTGTTATCCTAAAAATCATATCTCACTTTAATTAGCATTACATTTTTTAATTCTACGTGATAATATTTAAATTTAAATCTTGAAATATTAAGTAGCCGTATGAAATAAGGAAAACCGCATAGTTATATATATAAAGGAGAACCATTGACTTTCTTTGATTGTTGATATGACACTTCCTTAGAAGAGTTAGACTACATACGCTCAATTTTTGCTCCAAAAATAGACTCAGTAATGATAACTTGTATTGTTAAAGAAGAGGTCGAAGCACCCAATAAACGTGATCTCGAAGTAATGATCCGAGTCTAAAAAGTGCAACCCTTAGCACTTTTTTCACATTTTTTGCAAAACGAGATCCATAAGTGCATCTCGGATTCTACTGCACTCTATGCATCACGCAGATTAATTTCATGAGAAACAAGTCGGCTTGCTAGTGGAGCCACAATGGCCCTAGTGGGACCATTTGTGGGGCCCATCAGTGATCCTTAAGGGACCTATCAATGGTGATGACACTTCTCATGGTAGAACAAGTTTGGAATGTTTGATTGATTCGATTCTTGAACTAATAACTTAGGGTAAGAAATCGGATCCATTTGATCGTTTTCATGTTCTTGGAGTTCGTGCTGAAACAGGGTCCAAAAATGCATCCCGTACACACAAGATAAATTTTCACGACTTACGTCGACGTATGTGCCATTCAAGTTGATTTTGTGAAAAATCTAAAACCGAGTCATTTGTGGGGCCCACTATGTGGGACCCACCTGCCACATAAGCAAATAGTGTCATTTTACCCATTTGCCTATAAATACCAACTAAAGGCTTAGGGTTATGGTTAGCAATTTTTAGTTTGGCATTTTATTTGGTAAGCAATTGCAGAATTGAGAGAATAAATCAACATAAACACAAAATCAAAACTCAAAATCAAACCAAAAACTCATAAAAAATTCCATTTTCTGCAAAAACCTTAAATGATCTAAGTTAATTTGTGAGTGAGAGAAGGTTTCTAGGATATTTAGTGAGTTTTGCACATACAAACACTTCTAGAAACGAAATCAACAACACAAGCTCAAATCATCATCAAAGATCAAGTGTTCTTGAGGTGTTCTTGATCAAGCTTCAAGCAAACCAATGATTATCCTTCAAAACAAGGTAACTGATAGTCTAAACCTTATTCTTTTGTGATTTCTAGTTTATTTTCTGTCTTAAAACTTTTAAAAATTGAGTTTTTAAAGAGGAACACGTAAAAAATCAATTTTATAGCAAATCTATTGCGTTTCTAGACTGCAGAATGCTTAAGGCGTAGGCCTTGAGCTTAGGGTGCATGCCCCTAAGCTTAAGGCGCCTAAAAATGCCCAGATTACTGTAATTCAGCTTTTGTCTTCGATCTTCTAGTGATTATAAGCTTTGTTTACTTCGGAATGGGACTTGATTCACTTCCAGTGGTGTTAGTCTATAAGTTCCAGAAGAGCAACAATTTAAAAAACACCAAATCGTGCCTAAATTCTGATATCAAAGTGGGTTAAGACCTAAGGATCGAAAATCCATATTTAATGTAGATGAGTACGTTAATAATTTTAATCTTGTTTCTTGCAAAGATTTGTGAATTTTATTCATCTAACAAGATGAACATTATAATCATGAGCTTGAAATAACATTAAAATTGTTATATTTTATTTTCTAGCATTTATTTTATGCACATTTAATCTTTGGTTCTTCATATTATTATGATTATATGTTGTTCATTTAATTTTTGTCAAATTTTATATTTTTGTCAATTATTCATATTCTTTCAGTTTAAATTTTTATTATTTATGGTTTGTTTTATGATTATTTACCATTTATTGAACTAACATTTTTTATTTTGATGATTTCTAGTTAAGTCTCACATTAATCATGTTGTATGAATATTTGAATGTGATATAATTGTCATTTTCGTTTGTGTAATTTTCTGAGTTTAATGTTATTTTTATCTATATGGTTTGTAATAATTTTATATTTATTGATTTGTGTTAATTAAATAGGAAATGGAAATATGTAATGGTATAAATGGGTAAATTGTATTTTAATAAGAAGGATTGTAATTCTTTTCTCCTCCCTCCATTCTTTTTGGATGTTTAATTTTCATGCTTGATGAATGATTTAGATTAGGATGATATGCTTGGATGACATTGTTTTTAAAATTTCATAAAATATTTTACATCTCAATTTAATTCAATATCGCAATTAATAAACAGATGAATATATGGACAACTATGAGGTCGGTTTAGACAGGATGGAATGGGTGCCTAAAATCTTTCCATATCCGTACCCAACTCCCGAACTCACTCTGGTTAAAATTGAATTAGTTGATTCTAAAGAATTAATTAATTCAAAACATTTTTCCGTAATTTAGTAAAATAGGGTGGCGACTCCACTAGGGAATTTACTTCGAGAGTTAACTCCATTAGTTGTCCAAATATTCATACTTATTAATTGTGTTATTAATTTAAATTGTGTTTAAATTTTATGCACTTATAAATATCATTCATGCATTTATTCTCTTCTCAATCCTCATTTCTACTCGACACCCTTCAGTGATGTTGGGGATGTAGTCTCCTCACTCTATTCAACTGTTGAGACCCACCACTAATATACACCAGCCATAAGTCAAGTACCAGTTGGTATATAAAAAAAGTTGGCACAATCCATTATCAGCTTTTACTTAAACCCGAAGTAAATGGGAGGAAATAACCAACTCTCACTTATGGAATCCAAGACTCTGCACACTCAGGCCTAAGACCATGTAGTAGACCATAATTCTTTTCTCTTAGGATATACCATAATAATATTTATTTGATATATTCATCAAATAAATGTGAGAGATGTTAGGTCCCAAACCCCACGTTAGTTTATGGGCCTAACCCAAATGTTTAAGGAATAGAAGAGACTAGACTACGAATCGTGTGTGGGAGCTATAAGGGTGGAGGTTATGCATTTCCTTACTCCTATCCCCTTTATTTGTATGTACTTGGTATGTTTATATTGTATTGTGTTGCATTCATACACCACTTAACTTAGTTTCTTACAGCCATATAGGAGTATTCTGTCATGTCTTAGTTCCATTGTTCAAAGTATTGAAGAGAGAAAAACTGAAGAGAAATACTTGAATCAAGTTCGGAGTTGACATATGAAGACCCTTATTACAAATGTGTTGGGTTTGAAAAAAAAAGAGTATAAAAATCCTGTAGCACCCAATTTTGTCTACTGTAATAAAACACATTTTCGAGTAATATATAAAATTTTTCATATTGTGTAAAAAAATTTTTCCTAAAAATCTCAAAAAATCTTAAGAAATATATTATGATATCTTGAGTATTATAAAAAAAATCAACATTTGGAGCAAAATATGGGGACATTTATCTTGAGCAAAATATTTTCAATGTAAAAAAAAGTCAATATTATTTGAATAAAGAGAAGTAAGACATTCTAAATATTTGGCTATAGAATAAAAGTTCGTTTTGATTCTTGCAAGTTCTTGAAAGTCTTTCTCCAATCTATATATTGAATAGTCCCAACCGAATCATGACAGAATACAACATTAGTCACATTTCATGATATTGTCTTGTGTGATCATGTCTCGAGTGTCATTCCATAAGCATTCATGCATACATGAATCATATCATGTGACTAACGTCCATTTTATGCAGTCATGATAACACCTCACAAAAAGAAAGCACCGAAGGCAAGCAACTCCGAACAAGGTCAGAAAACCGCTTAATCAGAGTTGAAGAGCCTTTGACCCTTTCAACTCATCTAGCACAATTCTCTTCCAATTCATCAGGCTCCCGCTTTGAGATTGGGTGTTCTCCTGTTCAAATAGATCTGTCAATTCCAAACTCTATTCCTTCTGACAAAATGGTTGAATCTAGTATTCCTACTATGGAAGCGAAAAAGATGATTCAGAGAATAATGGTAGATAGCCTCGAGAAACTCATAAGATCCGACATGGAAAAAGAGAAGGTAGTAGTCGAAGATGCCGAAGAAGCTAATAACGAGTCTGCAAAAGAAGGACAAGTCGATGACACTCGACAAGATGAAGAGTTATTTATGAAGATATCTGCTAGGCAGACTGAACCCCTACCAGTTGTCTCAGAAAAACTCGAGAAGCTTGATAAGAAGCTTGAAAAATTACATGCTTTCATGAGGTCCAAAGGCATGGATGAATATATTGATTTGAATGATGATGAGGACGAAGAACTGGAATTGAGGCAGACAACTCCAGTCACTTACAAGATGCTGAAAGTAGCAAAGTACGATGGAGATGGTGATCCGAAGGTGCACCTCCTGCAGTACAAATCGATCATGGAGTTGGCGAGGCTGCCGTCGAGGGAAATTTTGAAAATGTTCCCAATGTATCTAATAGGACCTGATCAAGCTTGGTACTACAACCTAGGTAGGAAATTCAAGAGAGACTAGAGCGAACTAACTAACATATTCCTCAAGGAATATGCCTATAATCTTCAGATAGTCGTCAATCTGAGGGATTTAAAAGTGACCATGCAGAAGCATGATGAACCCTTCTCAGACCATATGACTAGGTTGAGAGCCAAAATAACTCAAATGAGGAACAAATCGAACACAAAGGAGCAAATAAAGATTTTCATCAAAGAAACCTTGCCAACATTCCATGAGAAGCTATACTATATGCCTCTAACCGAGTTCTCACAGGTCTATAAAGTGGGAACAACCGCTAAAGATAAAATCAGGGAGGACAAAAAGTATGGAAATCATACTAAAAATTTCAAGGATTCTAGATTTCAAGGGCCCAGTCAATCAAACAAAGATCTGAATAGCAATAAGAATACCACAACAGCTGCTCTTGATCTGGGAGCCACCAACGTGCCATAGAGAAGGTTTTCTAGCTTTAGCACCCCTCTTCCCGTGTATTTGAAAAACTAAAAGTAGTAGGGTTGCTAGAACCACTCAACCTTAGGCCCCTTCCATTTCCTTTGCCGAAGAATTTCGACCATAGTTCATACTATCATTTTCATCAAACTAAGGGTCATATCACTGATAAGTGTCTCTGATTGAGACATGAGATCCAAGATTTGATTGACAGCGGTAAGATTACTAATCCGAAAGAATCAAGGCCTAGCAGGAGAATTAATTCACTTCATAATTTTACAAATGGGCTATCTTTATAGAACTTGTACATGGTTGAGTCTGGAAAGACCCTCGAGGAGGTGCTGGTTGAATTCGAGATGGAAGAAGGAGAAAAGAAAAGGACCAAGAAGAGGGACATGCTACTCAGGTTTAAGAAAAGGAGAGAGTTGAAAAGAAAACAAATGTCAGCAAGGAAGATGAGGACCCTGCTAAATAATTGATGAAAACAATAAGGGCTTGCATCATGGAAAATGTTGAATAGGCTCAAGCTCCTACTGATGTGTTTATTTTGTTAAGGACAATTCTGACTGTGATGAATTAATCATGCAATTTAATGAAATGCATTTTACTTTGGCTTGCTATGTTTGATTTCTTTCTTAACTATTCCATTCATCAAAGTGGATAAGCTCATGTGCATTCTTAATCATGCAATTTTAAAGACCTGCTTGGGAATAAACAAGAAGTCTTCGCATGAAAATAGGAAAACATGCCAACAGCAAAGCGAACCATTCAATTGTATCACAAGGTCCCATCAGTGAAACAAAAAGGAAAAGACCGAGGCCGAAATGGGTGAAGAAGATTAAAAAAGGACATGGGAGATCAAATTAATGTTGAAATTTAAGAAGTGGTTCACTATCTTGATCAGGCTAACCAATTTTGTTTTAGTTTCCAAAAAGAATGGACAGAACAAAAAGCATGCAAATCACAAAGCATCCTCGAAAGATGATTAGTCATGACTTCTTAATATACCACAGTGGACGGCCAAAGGAATCTAACTTTAATTAGCTTCTCGAGATGGTAAACAAGCCTTACAACGCTTGAAATTACAGTCTTGCAGTCTTATATAATTAGTCATACAAAAGAACATTAAATGACATATTGGTGAGACATGTATTAATGAAGAAAGCTAAGAAAGTAATGGAGCTAACCCACATGAGCAAAAAGCTTTAGCAAAGGAGATTCGCAGATAGAGTTTCATTTGGTTGTCAGCAAAGCGAGATTATACTTCTTCCATGAAGAGGTATTTTGGGACACAAATTCATAAAAACCTGAGTCACATTTTCATCATCGAAATTACATCTTCCTATTTTACCACAGCCTTTTGCAAATTGGAGAATAGACATTGCTGGTAAGATCTCACCACGGGGTTTCCATGGATTTGAATTCATAATGCTGACAATAGGTTATTTCTCAAGAGGGGATAAGACAGAATTCTTCAAAGAATATCAACACTGGACAAATGTCTAATTCACCAAAAGAATCTTCTTCAGAGGTATGAGACTCCCATTATGAAGCTCAGCTCCAAATGGAACTGAAAGGATAGGGATGGAGCATCAGTAGTTGTCTCCATATTTATCGAAAGAAAATAGAGGAATGCATACCATAAATAGGAATATAATATAAAAGAAAAAAAGAAAAAAAAAGCTCGTGAAGTCAAAAACCCACAAGGGTGGCTTAAGAAAAAATTAGAGCATAAAAGAAGAACCTCATTAAGTCGAAAACCCGCAAGGGCAGCTTAAGCAAAATTCAGAGCATTGCAAAACAAAACTAAACAAAACAAAAAGGAGAATAAAAAATATAGACAAAAGACTTTAAGGAAAATGACAGAGATACATTGCGTCCGAGCATATAATGCTTCACGGAGCTACAAAACTAGCCATTTCCATAAAAGGGGAAGGTTCTCACCTTTTATTTGTGGGATGATGCTACAATTTGAGATAAGGACTTTCCAGGTACATAAAAATGAGTTTCAAGGCACTAGAATGCTAATGGGCCGAAAGCCATTATCAAGAATTAGTTCTCTTGAAAGGAAGGAGACATAATGCCATCATCATGAATCAATTGAGGGAAAGAAGGATGACTAGAAACTTCAAATAAGAGAATTAATCCAAAAGCTATAAAGAGTACAAGATCGGGTCTTGAAACGGACAAGGTCAAACATTCATTGCCCAAGTAAGAATTCAAGTTTATTGAGGAAGGTTCATTCGTGATCAAGAAAATGCTTTCAATAGACGCAATGTAGGTACCAGATCTAGAAGGTGATGAGCTCACAAGATTGGTCAACTTAGGCAGGTCAAAGAAATTTTACGTTTATGATGAACATTTATTGCAAAGCCCAATTGATTAAAATCAACCTTTGTGCTTTTATTAACTTTAAAGCTTGATGTGTTAAGTCCTTGTCATTATGCAAATGATATGAATTTACATTATTGATATGGAATAAAATGAAATATTTCAAATATTTCAAGTAAAAATCATTATGCATGCATTTCAAGCATCATTTTCTAAGGCATCCATCTGTTTAGACTTGCCAAGAGATAAACAGTCAGTACATTGATGGCATTCACATTTGAAGCGTCAAATCCATTAGAGAAATGAGCAATGATACCACTTTGACAGGCGAAGATAAAGTAGGGTGAGAATCCATATGTAATATAGCCTCCTCTCAAAAGGGTATAATACAGAGTAGACTGATGAAGTCACATCATCTAGTCAGGTGACCTGAATGATAGGCCATAGCTATTATTGATCCACACAGGGCATACAAAGGATGTATAAGGACACAGTAATGTATTGTAGAAACCTTCATGAACAGATTCATCTACGACATATAGTAGTGATACTTGGAAAAGGATTTCCCATTTTCCCATCGGAACTCTGAATAGATGTCTACAATGCCAGGTGGAGTTCTGTGACTCATAACAGTTAGCCTGATGGTGACCTTACCCTTTCAAGCTTTTTACTCGCCTAGAGTTATTAATATGACACAAGTCAAGCCAAATAAAAAAGAAAAAAAAAAGAAAGCTCGATAAGTCGAAAATCCAAAGGGATGACTTAGGCAAAAGTTAAAGCATTGAAAAAAGATCTCGCTAAGTTGAAAATCCAAAAAGGGCAACTTAGGCAAAATTAGGGCAAATAAATGAAAAGGAAAAAAAGAGAAGCCCACTAAGTCAAAAACCTAAAAAAGGCGACCTAGGCAAAAGTTAGGGCAGATGAAAGAATAAAAGAGAGAAGCATGCTAAGTGGAAGACTTGAAAGAATGGTTCAGGCAAAAAATTAGAGCATTTGAGATTGACTAGTGGCATATTTATTTAAAGAGCGGGAGGACTTCCCATCAGACTAAAAGTAAGGGGAAATATTGAAATGATCCCCTTCATCGAGTCAAAGGGAAAATAACCAGAAATGGGACACAGTCAACTCATGTCTGTATGAAGCACTAGCTCATAGTGAAGAAGGAAACATGTGGCAACTGAAATGGACATAATAATTCAAGCTCCATGTCCCCTCCAATGAGAACAAGGATGCAGATCGCCTGCTTTCAGTCCATCTGATGTGTTGTCGATCGAGGGAATTCCAAGCAAGAAAATGACAAATGAAGGATGGTCAAGATCAAGTCAAGGTAGCATAGTGATCTCACCGGTAATGGATTTCTTATCACAATGACAATGAACTACTCACACATTGTGTCAAAAAATTAGATGGTGAAGGTTTAAATTCATCATCAGGGGCCATCAAGATTTTTCCCTAATCTCAATGCTCCCGGCAGCCCAGTAATTTGTGTCTCTAATTTTGTTGGACACCACGATTAGAGTGAGCTTTTCATTCCTTAAATCGACGAACCATATGAGCCAGCTGCATTATAAGATTTTGCATTATATTTGCATATCATGCATAGTATTCATTACGGTGTCTTTATTTCAAAATTTATAGGATCTGGGACAATCTCAATAACTATTTCCACTTCTTATAATCGAACAAGTCCCTATGGTTTATCGCCCATACTTATGAAAGACAGTAGGTTTACAGCACACCACAATCAACTTCAAAGGATAAAGTGGGATCAAAGCTTGCCACAAGAAGCATTGCAAAATAATTGGGGATTTGGCCCAGGATAAGCTACAATCGAAAGATAAACTAGGTCAAAGCCCACAACAAAAGACAATTTAAAGCAAACTAGGGCAAGATAATAGTAACAAAAAGCAGAAAAATAAACTGGAGAAAAGCCCAAAATGAAAGGCCATTCAGAGCAAGCTCCAAAATGAGCAACAGTCGAAGAATAAATTGGGGTAAAGCCTACAACAAATAATAAATCAGAACAAACTCGAGCGAAGGGTAGCAACAAGAGGCCATAGAAGAAAAAAGGCCCATAATAAGAAGAACTCAGAGGAGTGCCTATGAGGAAAAGCAATCAAGAGTAATTGCGACAAAGCCTTGAATAAGCAACACTTGAAGAATAAGTTAGGTCAAACCCCTAAATCAGCGGCAATAAAAGAATAAACTGGGGCAAAGCCCACAACAAAACATAAGTTGGGCAAGGCAAACCCACAACAAGACACAATAAGAAGAATAAAACTAGGGCAAAGGCCACAACATAAAGAAGCTCATTATGGAGGCAAAGCCAACAGTAAGAATCAAAATAATGAACTAGGGCAAACCTCATGAGAAGAATGTCCAGGAACGAATAGTGGCAGAGCCCGTTAAAAGAAGCTCTAAAAATGACCCTAGAGGTACGAGCCAAACTTCCTCTACATGGAAATCAAAGCAGACACTGAGTAAAGAAGCCTCTCTCAATGATAGAATATGAATGAAGACCTCATAGGCAACGACTACATAAGTAGCTAAGAAATGACGTCTTGACTCGTTGTCAAAGCAAAGTCATCACAGCTGGCCGTAGATGGAATCCCTTGACCACCAGGTAAGTTTGCTCAATACTATTATCAATACAAACTCATGTGTTCAATACACAATCGCGCATAGGTCAATGAAGTTGTCCCGTGTGGTGCGTCGTAAGTCCCATGAGGCTGGTCAATAAAGCTGTCCTGTATGGCGTGCCGTAAGTCCCTGTGAGGCTGATCATTTAAGCAGTCTCGAGGAGGCGCAATGTAAGTCCCTATGAGGCCTGTCATTTTAGCAGTCTCGAAGAGGCGCACCGTAAGTCCCTATGAGGCCGGTCATTTTAGCAATCTCGAAGTGGCACTCCATAAGTCCCTGTGAGGCTGGTCATTTAAGCAGTCTCAAAGAGGCGCACCCTAAGTCCCTATGAGGCTGGTCATCTAGGCAGTCTCGAAGAGGCGCACTGTAAGTCCCTGTGAGGCCAGTTGTTTTAGCAATCTTGAAGAGGCGCTCCATAAGTCCCTATGAGGCTGGTCATTTAGGTAGTCTCAAAGAGGCGCATCGTAAGTCCCTGTAAGGCTGGTCATTTAAGCAGTCTCGAGGAGGCACACCGTGAGTCCCTATGAGGCCGACCATCTAAGCAATCTCAAAGAGACACACCATGAGTCCCTATGAGGCTAGTCATCTAAGACGTCTCGAAAAGGCACACCATAAAGCCCTGTGAGGCTGGTCATCTAAGACGTCTCAAAAAGGCGTATCGTAAGTCCTGTGAGGCTAGTCAATCAAATTATCCCAAGTCCCCTGTAGCTGATCAATTAAGTTGTAAAATCTCTAAGGTATGTTTTTAAAGTCTCCCTAAGCACTATCCAAAAGGACAAATCCTTAGTGGAAACAAATCCTCAATGAAAATAAATCCCTAATGTAAAAAATTCACGAGTAAAGATAAATCATCCAACAGTGAGTTGCATAGTTCTATCATAAGCACACACACGATGCACAAAAAGCTTTCTAGCCAGTTGCCCCATTTTATGTATTGTGGTACAATTTCTAATAGATTCATGTGCAATCACACACTAACATATACATTTGACTTCCCAGTAGAATTTGATCACATCACACACATGTATGCCTTCCCAAGCTTAATCATAGGATTTCTAATCATCACAGGCCTCTTTTCTATATGGCAAAGTTTAATTTTGTAGGGATTCTCTAGTAGAATCAACATATCGAATTCGAGTCTCCAGAAGCATAAATTCCTTAATAAGTCACACTATTCTATGAATTAGTACATACACTAAATCACGTTATCTCAAATGAGTCGTTACGTGTTATAACACATTTCCCCATAAAAATCTATTCCTCAAAGCCGTCACAGCATGACGCACCTTCCACGGTGAATGTTTTTCAATTAAGTAGTCACAGCGTGACGCACCTCACACAGTGAGGTTTCTTAATCAAGTCGTCACGTCATGACGCACCTTCCACAATGAAGGTTCTCAATCTAATCATCACAATGTGATGTACCTTCTGTGTCACAGTGTGACACACCTCACGCAGTAGGGATTTTCAATCTAGTAGTCAAAACATGATGCACCTCACACAGTGAGGATTCTCAATCTAGTCGTCATAGCGTGACGCACCTTCCATGTCACAGCGTGACACACCTCACGCAATGGAGATTTTCAATCTTATCGTCACAGCGTGATGCACCTCACGCAGTGAGGATTCTCAATCTAGTCGTCATAGTGTGATGCACCTCACGTAGTGAGGTTTCTCAATCAAGTCATCACAGTATGATGCACCTTCTACGGTGGAGGTTCTTAATTTAGTCGTCACAGTGTGACGCACCTCACGTAGTGAGGATTTTCAATCTAGTCATCACAGCGTGACGCATCTCATGCAATAACGGTTTTCAATCAAGTCATCCAGCGGGATGTGCCTCATGCAGTGAGGATTTTCAATTTAGTTGTCACAACGTGATACACCTCACGTAGTGAGGATTTTCAATTAAGTCATCACAGCTTGATGCACATTCCACGGTGAAGGTTTTCAATCAAGTCATCCAGCAGGATGCATCTCACGCAATGAGGATTTTCAATTCTAGTCGTCATAGCGTGACATACCTCATGCAGTGAAAATTTTCAATCAAGTTATCGCAGCGTGACGCACCTTTCGCGATGAAGGTTTTTAGTCAAATCGTCTAGCAGGGTGCACCTCACGCAGTGAGGATTTTCAATTCAAGTCATCACAGTGTGATGCACCTCATGTAGTGGGGATTTTTAGTCAAGTTGTCACAGTGTGATGCTCCTCATACAGTGAGGTTTCTCAATCAAGACGTCACAGCGTGACGCACCTTCCGTGGCGGAGGTTATCAATCAAGTCATCCAGCATGACGTAACTTTCACGGTGAGGATTTTCAAATCAAGTCGTCTAGCGTGATGCACCTCCCTAAGTGGAGCATTTCAAAAATCGGGTTGGTTTCAATATCGCACCCATTCATCCATTGAAGTCGTCTAGTGTGACGTACCCCTATAGCCGCCTGTATGGCGTACCTAATTTTGCTTAACTCACCAACTAATTAGTTTCACCTAATAATTTAGTATTCAAAATTACAATATCTTTCATGTTAGTTATATGTCCTATAGCCAATTTGATTGGTCATATTTTGGATATAATATTTCATGTAATAAATATTTTATTATTAATAAAATGCATATATTTATCTTTTATATTTTATTTATTGAATCTCGGTAAAAGATAAAGTCTATGAAACAATACTATTTTGCGAAATAAATATAATATGGTTATAATTATGAGTTTTATATTTGTATTAACGCAACGTCTCTAAATATTTGGATAGTCATGACATATTGCTAGATAATGTACTAGACCTTCAAATATTAATTAATTAATTTAATTTATATTTATCACCAACATATTTTGAACCTAGAAGGTCACACACATAAAAATAAATATTAGAAAGTGAAAATGAGAAATCGAATCAAGTATGACTTGATTACAAATAAGTTTTGGAACATTAAGGATAAATTGTAATTTATATTTAACTACAATTTTACCTAAATTATTAAGTATTGACTTAATTGATTTATGTCTAAAATTTATTAAGATAAATTTTAGATTAAACAAATCTAATATTTTAATTATGATTTATTTTTTTAAATAGTTAAATAAATAAATATAATTTATTAAATTGAAAATCCTATTATTATATGTATTATGATTTATTTATTTAAAATATTTAAATAAATAATTATAATTTATATTTATGATCTAGGGTGTTCATATATAAGGTTTAAGAGATAGTTTAATAAATTGTTGTCATTCATAGCCACAAAATAAAACATAGAGCGTAAGAAAGACAGCATCATCATACTTTATAATCTCTCCATCCTCTAAAATAGTTTTAGAGTTTTTCGATTATCCATTCATGTGTATACTACCAAAGGTCGGACACTTGGATGACTTATGGTTTGCATCAACCTATCCGCGTAGATTGAAGTTTCGAAGAATCTGAAAAGGAGGTATTCTTCTAAACAATTTTATTTCTTTAATCATTTAAATGAATCCATGTTGGATTAATTATTTTGTTATAATTATTTTATTCCGCTGCGTGTTATTTACAATCGAAACCTAATATTTCTATTTACGATATAATTAAGGCAAGGGTTAAAGGGTTGGATTTTGGCTTTTCAATCAGGGTTTAAGACTAAAAAAGGGAGATGACTGAGCTATAACTAGTGGCCAACCGTTAGGCCAGGTGGCTACTTGCCGCTAGCTAGTGACCAACCATCAATTTATACGATTTTTTTTTCTAAAAAATTAAGAAGTGTTATAAATATTATATAATATAATGAATATTTAAAAGTTTATTAAAATATTATTTATTTATTAAAAAATTATGTCTTTTGAAATAAAAAATTATGTGATTTGAAATGAAAAGTTATATTATTTTGTTTAAGATTATATATTTTAAAAATGACTTTTTATATCTTATAGTTTTTTAATTCTATAGATTCGATAACTAAAATCCTAATACATAATCAATTTCTCTTCTGTCCATTACATTTATATATATAGTTCCTATTTATTATATTCCCTAATAAGAGGTAAATTTATTGATTTGGCGAAAAAAGTTATGTGTGGACTGGACGGTAGGAGATGCAATCAGATTTTTCTCTGTGTTGGTGTTCACCGTAGATCTAAAGCTCACAGTTTTCATATTTTCTGCATTATTTGTATGGGTTTCGTTTGTTTTTCTTTGGGTTTTGTGCTTTTTTCAATATTTTTTGTTTTAAAATATTTTTTCACTGTTTCATTACTGCTCACGCCAACTCATCATATTGAGTTATGGTAAAAGTAAACACTCAACTTCTGTTGCGCAAATCTTTTGGCAGACAGTCAAAATTTCCTTCTTAATTATTTCCCATTCATTTTTACTTTTCATCCACACTTTATTTACTAAACATAAATCCAAAATGTATAATTAATTTATACATAAATTTTTAAATAAAATGAATTTCACATTTAGAATAAATTTAGAATTAAAATTTTATTTATTTTTTTTTTTAAAATGGTCTTAACACAATAATTTTCGAAGGGCAAAAAAAATTTAGTTTTATCATAAAAATTTTGTTTGTGACTATCATCTAAAAGTTCTATCTACTTTGTAGAATTCAATTTACTTATATTTTACTCTAGAAATTAAATTCATAAAATGAAAATCATAATTTCTTTTATTCCAAGCACAAACATTAGGATTTATAAATGAGTTCTATAAAAATTTATGAAATTCATCTATTGCAAATAAAATAATTTATGTTAATAAGGTGATCAAAGAAATAATTCAATTACTTAAATTATATAAAAGTCAATTTTAATAAAATATTTATTAATTTAACTAAACCTTTCTGTCGCTTTATTATTCTAATCTTAATAATTTTCTTTCTACTAATCTATCATCACTAAAATTAAGAGAGGGAAGTGATATTTTTTTGAGAAAATTATAAAAAATAATTATTGTGTTTAGTAAAAATAATGATAAAATAAAAAATTAACTCATATTCTTTAATTTTCTTGAAGTGATCGATAATTTTAGGTATGACAATTTTTAAAAATAATAAAAAAAATGTACGGAAAAAAGTATTTCATCTATCCCATTATTTATTTATTATTTCTTTTTATTTGCTTATTATTCTTTTATTGGGATGTCCCAAAATGTTGGCAACATTTCTAAATTTATGTATTTAAATAATTAATTTTTTTTAATAATAACTCCTAAAGATATATAACTAAAATCAACGGCCATTTTATCAAGGCACGCTTCCAAAGATACAATTACACAGTTTACTGAGATGTTTGGATGAATATTTTTCTTACTCGGTAAAATGAGTTGTAATACCCATCGCATAATGTCAAGGATTAAACAACGGACGCTATATTTAGTATCAGAGACACCTTTCTAACTAACATATGAATCTCATAAATTAAATTATGAATTAAAAGTGATTAAATATTCACAAATTTAGTAAATAATTTTTTTTAAATGATTTGAGAAACTCTGCAGAAAAACTACAAGAGTTTCTGCTAAAAACTTAGTTCGCCAAAACTTGTGAATGCAAACTACTCCCAATTTAAAACTCTTCAGCTCTAATGCTACTTTCCTGGCCTTTGAGCAGCAACTTCAGTCTTCAACCTATAAAAATCAACGCACTGAGTATAAAGCTCAATGGTGCTCATAAATCATATACATCCCAATGTTGCAATGACAACGTATGTAACAGTCTGATTTTTCGGTGTTGTAAATAGTGATTATCGGTCTGTGAATAGTACCATCGGTCCGGGACTTGGTATTATTTTGGTTTGGAAAAATTACTACATGTGTCTAATATTCTATTTAATATTTTTAGAGCATGTTTGCATGATTTAGATAAGTAGAAAATATTTCATGAATATTTTTAGAGAATTGCGGCAACTTATGAATATTATTTTTAGTGTGGTATTTTAATAAGAAATAAATGAGGAATTATTTTTGTGGAGTTAAATTAATTAATTTGTGGAGTTAAATAATATTTGAAAGTGAATTATTAAATGAATATTTAGAGCCATTAGATGAGATTACTTAGGACTTGATCATAGCCCTTGATTTGGCATAAAATGAGGAAGCAAAGTTTGATTTTGCCTCTTATGGATAACCACTCATCAAGAGACATTTTCTCTCTCTTCTCTTTCTTCTTCATCCTCTTCCACGCCAACTTTCTTTCTCTCTTCTTCTTCTTCCATTTTCTTGCATTTTCTACTTCAAAATCTCACCAAATTTCTTAATTTAAGCCTTGAATTAATAAGTAAGCATCAAAACCCAAGTTTAGGAGTAAGAATTTGAAGCTTAGAGTTATAGAATTTGAACTTTTACCAAGAACAAGTAAGTAATGGTTATTGATTTCCAAGTATTTAATTAAGGAATCCATTATATTTACATGTTAGATTATGCTCTAAATCATGCTCCTTTCATTACTTATGATTAATTTTGAGTTTAATGAAATTTCTCCTACTTTGAAGAGGTTGGAGAACCATCCTCAAAGGGCAAGGAGAAAGATAAAGAGTAGGGTGCTCCAAGCTTGTTTGAGCTTATTTAAGAGGTTAGTGCCATACTATTACACTTCCCCATTCATTTTCTCCAAGTTTTAAATTTTTAGGTTTTGAGTGAATTATGAGTTCTTTATGATTTTGTTAGAAAATTGCTTAATTAATTGTTCCTACATTATTTTCTATATTTCCTTAGCATGATAGAATGCTTGAAAGGGAAGGGAAACATCTCCTTCCCCTCCACTTAAGCTTGGCTGAATTTATGAGAATGAAGGGCACTATGTGTTCTTTGATTTTTAAGCTTGATTTGGACTTAAATGAGCTTGATAGTAAGTAAATTAATGATGGTTAAACCATTTTTATTTATTTTAATGTTTAAGAGTTTGACCAAAACTTAAAGAAGCTTTAAATGTATAAAAATGGATTTTTAAGGTTAAATGTGTTTAGGTAAAGGTTTTGATGCTCTAAACAAATAATTTTAACTTGAAAAAATGGTATTTAATGGAAGGAAGTCTCCTTCCCTTCTTATGACTTGAAGAAGCCGAACCCCCTTCATGGTGGTAAGGCATGTTTTGTTTCTTCTAAACATGGATTTTTAAGTATTTAAATTAGGAGTGAATGGGTATTTATGTGGAATGATTTTGATTGGGACATAAGAAAGATTTAATAAGAATTTACAAGTTGTAAATTAAGAAATTTTGAAATGATAAATGTTGAGCTATAGAATGTTTAGCTAAGGAATTATTTTATAAGAAATAAGAATATTTATTAAGAAATAAATTTATTTTGGGCTCCTATGTACCTTGGTTGAAACATGATATGATATGATTCATTTATGTAAGAAGAGCATGCTCGGCTTTAATGCTTTTATGATATGATATGAGCTATGATCATATGCTAGGCTCTGGATGCCTTATGTTTAAGCGGGCGGACTTATTATATATAAGTAAGCTTAAATGTCTTTATCTTATAGTTGAGCCCCAAGATAAATGAAAGAAATCACACATATGTTTTAATTGCTAAAAAGAAATACATTTATCATGTTTTAATTAAAGGTAAAGAAATAAATTTAAAATGAACACTTTATATATTTATATGACTTTGTTAATTTATGGTTAAATTTGCATATGACTTATATTTTAAGTAGTTTTAATGTAATGGAGATTTCATTATTATTTCTAAGTATGTTATAAGAAATAAGCTCAAGTATTTCTTTTCTATTAGCACCACTGAGTTATATACTCAGCGCGTTGATTTTTGTCACGCGCAAGTTTAGAGCAAAGGGTACTCCCTGAAGACCCAAGGTTTAGCATCGGAGGAGAAATACCACCTCTGGGTAGGACATGTATTATGGCATAGTTTTGGCATGTAAATATAAACAGTGTAAATGATTAAGGTTGTATATATTTTAAGCTTGTAATATATTAAGAGTTGTGATTAATTAAGTAATAATATCTTACTATATTTTTGGTATATAATTATAGATAATTAATCCGCTGTATGAATGTATTAATGTCACGATAGAACCTAAGAGAATTGATGGCTAATTTGAAGTGCTTGTGATTTATTATCATGATTTGGAGTTATGGGAGTTTGGAGGAATAATTGGGAGTGTTTATGCTTTCTTTGTGTGGCAAGTGAATTTTTAGGGGAAACTCTTGCAAATCTTTCGTAGGAATTTCCCTAAGCTTTCATTTATTCATTTTATTTTTTTTAAAAAAAAGGATTATTAAAATATTACTTGTCGCCTTAAGAAGACTTAACCACTTTTAATACATGATCTTAGCTAGTAAGTAAGATAAGACGGTGCTCTGTTACCGAATGTGGCATTGTCGTCTGGTTCTTCAGGATTGGGCGGTGGGTGTTACAATTATACCAGTAATAATAATCAAACTAGCCACAGACTGACATCATTCAAAATATCACTTGTATTCCAAAAACTCAGTATGAGCATCAATTTACTATCACAATACCACAAAAAGAGCAACGATTTACTATAATAGTTGAACATTAAAATATCATCCTACAGCTTAATATATTCTAAGAACAAAAGAACAGCAATTTTATAATATTTTGCTATCAACTATAAAAGTTCAAAATAATAGCCTATCTAATCTGTATCCAAAAAGAAAAGTTCAACTTTCTGCCATCATCATATGCTCCAGTAGAAACTTCATTCATCTAGCACTTCTTTTTGTTTTTCTGCAAATAATACGAGACAATGCATGCAAGTAAGCAATAATTGTATAAAGTAACACATCATTAAGAACATTACTTAAGTGAATAAGGTACTTGAGAGTTTGTAGGTGGGGCCTTTTCACAAGTTCTTTTGTTATGTCCAACCTGCTTGCAAATGCAGCACCTAACAGTGTAGATCTCTTTGCATTACTTAGATTTTTCTCACCCTCCTGTAGATTTCTCCTTTGTGTAGGCCTCCCAACTTTTCTCATTAGTGGTGGTGGTTTGAGATTGGAAAATTGAGTATCAGAAAGAAGGTCATAAAATGGTATTGGATGTATAACTCTAGAATAGGTCTTAATTTACCTTTCAATTGTAAAATATTCATGATAAAAATCTTTAATATTATACCTCTTATATGCAATTGCAAGGCAAGCATGCTTGCAAGGAAGGCCAGATATTTCCCTCTAATTGCAAGTGCAAGTCCTCTGTTTCAAATCCACAACAAATGCAATAGATCCTTCTAGCACCTAAAACTCTTCTAAATTGGATGGAAACATCCTACACACCCTACTTTCCTTAATCAACTTCTTTAAGTTTTCCTTGCATTTTGTTGTAACTCTTCCTTGCCATGTAGTTGCTCTTACAAACCTCTTGTGTAAACGGACCATACACTTCTATCGTGTAGCATCAATTAAATCCACAATTGGTTTGGTCCTCAATTTGCCAAGAAAACTGTTGAAACTTCTAGACATATTATTAGTGCAGTGTTTACTCTTTGTTTCTGATGAAAAAGTATGCCTTGCCCAATGACTTATAGGGATGTCCAATAACCACTGTGTTGCCCTTCCTTCATTTTTTGCAGTTATAACTTTCATTTATTGTATGAAAGCATAACTAAATGTTCCTTTGCTGCCATTCAAAACTCCCTCCTTAGCATCACTCTAGGAAAAGCCTTCTTCAAGTTCATGAGGAGATGTTGGCAGCAATACCTATGTGAAGCATAATCAAAGTTGACCTTTACTGCCTCTAGTAAACCTTGCAAATAAACAATACACTCGCATTTAGTTTTTTCAGGCACCAAATGCATGAGAATACAAAGTTAAATAAGAAAAGTACCTTTTGTCTGTCGGACATGAAAGTCCAAGGTCTCTCTTTAGTTACAGGTCCAATACATTGCCTCAAACAATCCATGAAGAAGTTCCATGTTGCCAAACACTCAGACTGAATAATGGCAAAAGCTATAGGAAATATACCCCTTATTTCCATCCAGGGTAATTGCAGTCAGCACACATCCACCGAAAGGTTCCTTCAAATGACATCCATCAAGCCTAATGAAAGGCCTATATCCATCCAAAATCTTAGCTTCATAACTTTAAAACATATGAAGATACTTTGAAACACTAAGGGTTTTGCCTCACTATTTCTTGACATTGCCTTAAATTTAATGAATGTGCCAGGGTTTGAACTTTGAAGGGAAGCTACATACTCTTGTAACTCATTGTAACTCTTTGCATGACTACCAGATGCTTGCTCTTTTGTTGAATTTCTTGCTTTATTCAACTGCCAATACTCAAGCTCCATTGCCTAGTTTTTCTTTAATTCAATTTGCATAAGTTGATAACTCATCCCAAGATCACTTGCTAACTGATCTGCAAGCTTCTGCATCACCCATTTTGTTGTTGCATTAGGATTTTTGTTATTGGCAGGTCTGATGCAATTATGTTCTGGTTGCAAGGTTTTCACAATAAAGTTTTTATTGTCAAGTGCTACACTTGCATGGAACCTAAACGGATGGCCATCAACTTTAAATTTGGCAGTCACTCTAACACAATCATTCTTTATCATGCCTATAAGCTACTCTCCCTTCATAGAATAATCCCTTAAAGCATCCTGAAAACTTGTAACATCTCGAAATACTTGACCTATAGCAAAGACAATGTTCCCATCTATAGGAGCCTCAAACAAATTTCAATAAAAGTTGTTGAAAGGATCTTTCTTCTCTCTTTGCCTCTTCCCTTTAACTGTAGGTTCCTAACCATCACTGACAGCAGGAGAATCCTCCTTATCACTTCCTATATCACTTAGACCATTATTGGATTCATGCAGTTCACTGTCATGCTCTTCATCAAATTGATTATCATCTTCTTCATGCTCATTAGCATCACTGACTTCATCCTTGGAGCTCTCAAAAGGAACATAATCTTCATTATCAGTAGATTCAGCATATGCATGAATGTCATCAACATTTATTGCCTCTTTGCATGTCTGCTCCCTTTCTCTAAACATGTACCTGCTGTGCTGGTTGTCCTTTGGTATTTGCTATGCATGATTTTGCTAAAACCCTTGCCTAAACCACCTCTTCGAGGTCTACTCCTGCCTCTCCCTTTACCTTATCCCCTTACATTACACTATACTCTGTATCTTCCTCTAATATTCTATCCTAAACATTAGCTCCTGATACATATTTTTTCTTTAGTTGTTGCCTCATTATCCCCTACTCTTTGCCCCTGCCTAGTATTGTTTTAAGTCCCTCTTCCTCTGTTATTCTGCTCCTTACTAACATTTTGACCAGAAACTACTCCAACATCACAATTGTCATTATTCACAACCCCATAATTCTCAATCACATCATTTACATCCTCAATGTTAATAACAATTAAAATATTATCAGTAACTTGGCTCTATTATGTTGTTGGTTGCTCTAACATTTATTGGCAGTTGTCTATTCACCAACTGCAATAAAATGAAATCATTATCCTTTAACTTCTCGAACATTAAGACAACATCACTGTCCTTCTCTAACTTCATATCATCACCACATACAATGTCCATAGAACCAAAAGTAATATGATAAGCCTTGCAAACATTTCTCATCAACACCACGAGACTCATTTTATCAGGGTCTATGTAATATACATACATTATATATCCTTCCAAAGAAACTTCTAATATATGGTATCTTCAAGTAGACTAGAACACATAAGCCTTTTTTTAGTAGAAAATGCACATAACTCAGGGAATGGGAAATGAAACATAGATCACAATTGCAAAAAACCCTAACGTACATTAACATATATTCGTTTAATGGAAATTTGTATAAATATGTAAAAAAAATAAAAAAAATCCAACGTTACATAATCTTATGAAGCAAAATAGGCAAATCTTTCAAGAGGAAATCATCTGGATTTTAGAGACTTATGAAATGTTGTTTGACTTACTACGAAATAAACTGTGACGCGTCGTTTCTCCTCTGATCGCGACACTTTTGGGAACAACGATCACATAATCTTTCTTTTCCTTTTGGATTGATCAAAAGCTTCTAGCAAACTTCAGAGTAAATTGAGTTCTCATTTGCTCTTTCTTTTCAATCAACAATGGAGTGTGACTTTTGGTTTTTCTTCCACACATTGGAATAGTTAAGCTGGGTTACTTTGGTCTTTTTTATATTAAAATTTAGGGTATTTCTATCTTTTATAGTGGGATTAACAATAAAAAGTAAAGAAAATGGATGGAAGGATGTAATTATCTAACGAAATTAAACTTCAGGGACTACTAAAAAGCAAAGAAAATGGATGGAAGGACGTAATTATCTAACAGAGTTAAATCTCGAGGACTACTAAAAAGTATTATAGAAATGCAGGGATGAGTTAATTAATTTGTTTAAATGTCAGGACTGCATAATAATTTTCTCTTTATATAAAACAACTAAATTTGCACAGGAATAAATTAAACTGTAATCTTTTGCCAAATTTTTTCTACAGTTATTAGGAGAAATATTACCTCTACGCCGTTAAAAGCAATTTGTGTTAATTTACTTCAATAACCTTCGATAACGTTGAGAGAGGATAGTGATATGGCGTGGTAGTTTTAAATTTGAAAACCACCATTGATATTCGTGGTATGCATTGATTTGACAAAAAAAATGATGTCAATATAACTTTTGTAGATAAATTAGACACATGCATTGGAAAAAAAAAGACACATTTACTAATTTATTCTTTCAGTGAATAGTTAAATGTTTATGAAGCAAGTAATTTTTTTTTTATTGGCTGAATTCATGACAGAGTACACATCAATGAAAGTAGATGATGGTTCGATTGACGCGTTAAGATCGAATTATGAAGTTAACAAGTTTATAAATTGGAAGTTTTTATTTTTTGGGAGTGACATCATTTATTTTTTTTAATGGAAAGAATAAAATTTAGACATCTCACAAAAAATTGGAGAATGTTGAAAATGCTTTTTTTTTTTTTTGGAAAATCCTGTTATGAATATGGAAAAATTGTTTTGTGGCATCATATATTGTATGGAAACGAAAATGTAGGAGCGTGAAAATGTAAAAAGGGACACGAGAAAATGGTATTTTTAAAAATATAGGAAATGAAAATGTGGAGAAAATATGTAAATGTAAAAAATATAGGATTATATTTATAAATATAAAAATATAAATTATTATAAACCTCTAAATATATCCAATAATAATTGAAGTCCAATTAATATTTAATCATATGCAAAAGAATTACAAGTTCCATACTCATAAAAATACATATTTTATGAACTTGTATTTATTTTAATTAGAAAAATGAGTTTTTGAGAGTTTCTAGTTTATGGAAAAGTATTTAGAAAGGAGAAATGTGTTTCCAAATTTCTCAATCTCAATTTATGGAAACAGTCCCAAAACGTTTTTAGGAGTTTCCAAGCATTTTCATGCAGGAAATGTTTTTGAAATGCGAAAATGGTAGTCTAAGGAAGTTTCTAAGCAATTCAGTTGTGCTTATTATTATAGTTGTCAAATGAACAATACAATTTGAATCTACGCAATATTATTTTGATACATTGTTTAATGTTAACTTATGAACATGTTCTTTATGATGTCAACAATTTCATATTTTATGCAATTTTATTGAAAATTGCTAATAATAATAGGTGATCCAAGGTGATGAAGTTATGTTTTATTCGGTGTTCTGAGAACTGGACCAATCAGTGAACTAGTGAAGGTAAGGGTTCGTTGAACTGAGAGTTCGATCGAATTCAATACAGTTTGACTGAATATATATATATATTTATTTTTAAACGTATTTATTAAATAAAATTGAAAATATAGGTTATAAAAAAATTTGTTTGAACTCAAATAAAAAACATTTTCAAATTTAGCTTTATAAAAAGAATAAAAATTAGTAAATAATTTAATAAAATAAAATATGAATAAATTTAAAACTAAAAAAATTACCATAAAATATACATAAAATATATTATTATTTTTCATTTAATTAACATATTAGGATTTTGAGTTTGGAAATAAAGATGTCCAAAAATTAAAAAATCAGTGGGCTCAATTTTTAAGAGGCCCAAAGGTTAAAAAGACCCATATTTTCTAAAAAAAACTCAGAAATTAAATCGAACCAATTTTAACCAATTTGGTTCACTGATTTTTAGTCGGTTTTTTGAGTATTTAATTTTTCTATACAACTCGGATTCGACTACAGTTCGGTTCCCGGTCAAACTAACCAGTCTGATCCAGTTTTCAGAACTATGGTTTTATCCTTAGTTAAGGATGGTCATGGAGAATTAATAATGCTATTAAACAATCAATATTTTTTTACATCCTTTGTTATCAGATGGTTCATGCAGGCCTTTATTCAAGGCCATAATAGTTTAGTTATCAATAATGAAGCATATTGAGAGGATTACTGAAATAATCCGTTAATTTATTTTCAAAAGAATTTTTATTTAAAATTTAATTGTAAATTTTCACCAATGAAAATAATATTTTATACCGCGAACCGAATCGAAAACCGAATTTAAATAGTCTAACTCAGTCGAAAAATCCTTAAATCAAATGGAATTAGGAGAAATCGTTGGGTTAGACCAAATCGGTTCAAATTGAATCGAAACCATTTAATTAAAATAAATAATAATCATAATAATAATAATAATAATAATAATAATAATAATAATAATAAACAAAAAAAAAGAGCAGAGAAAGAAGAGCACGAAGCTCTCTCTCTCCCTCTTTCTCTCGTTCCTCACCCACGACGACAGCCCTCTCTCCCTCTCTGCTTCCGTTTTCGGCCACTGTCCGACTGAAGCAACGCAGCGAGGGCCT
>CANUEX010007057.1:0-56272 GCA_948099535.1 Jatropha multifida
CCTCCACACTTAAACCCCCCCACCGGGGCCCGCACACCCCCACGTCCCCGCAGGGGCGCGGGCGCCCCGCCACCCCGCAAAACACCCAGCGTTACCCGGCTGCGCCCCCCCCCCCCCCCCCCCCGGCGCATGAGATAAATATGAGGCCGAGCCCTTTGTACCTCTTGATTTAATGTTTTGCAAAAATTAAATTAAGATTAGAGCTTATCTATACTGGTCCACTTTTTGACTTGTTAAAAGATTATTTTTTATTTCCTAGATTTTTCTTAACATTATAATTTTAACATTACTTGAGTTTCCCATTTTTTTTCTCAAACTATCCCGTTATTTTCTTATACAGTAGTTTTGACATTTCGCTATAAATACCTCATATCTCTACCTTTAGAAACATACTTGCTTACTGCTTCCTCTGTTCCTTACTCTCTCTCTATTACTGGGTTCTCTCTCTGTTGTTCCTGCTTCCTGTTTTAAACTATAATTAAAATAGAAGAGCTTATTGAATCCTGGAGGATACATCCACAGTGGGTGAATTATCCTTAAGGATAATGTTCACACACCTCAAGCTACATAAACATTGGTTTTGTTTGAATCTTTTATTTGAATTTTTTTTTTCTAACAATCTTAAGGATAATTATGGCTGCTACTATTGGTTCTTCTGCTGCTCTTGCTCCTTCTGCTCTTGCTTCTCCTATCATTCCTGGTTCCTCTGCTATTGCTCCTGATGCTGCCTAAGGAGGTGTTGCTACCCTTGCTATCTCCCTTCTCCCTTCTATCACCTTTTTAAAGCCCTTCCCAGACATCTCCAAAATTAAAGTCTTCAATAAAGATAACTTCAAAAGGTGGCAAGAATGGGTCTTTTCTGTATAGGACATGCATGGAGTAGCGTTTGCACTTACAGAATCCAAACTTTCTGATGTCACCTCCAAGCAGTTTGAACTATGGATTCATGCCAATAAGGTTTGTAGGCACACAGTTATCAACACTCTCTCTAATGAGCTTTTTGATGTCTATTGTGCTTATAAGGATGCTAAGGGGATTTGGGAATTAATGGTGACAAAATACACTACTAAAGACGTCGGAAAGCAGAAATTCATCATTAATAAGTATTACAAGTGGGAGATTTTGAGGACAAAGATATCAAAGCTCAAATCAATAAGTACCATAAACTGCTGGAAGACCTTAAATCAGAAAACACAACTTACAAGAGGAGTTCATCGTTGGTTTGCTAATTGAAAAGCTTCCCCATTCCTGGATGACTACAAGCAACAACTAAAGCATAAGCACAAACAACTTTCACTGGCCGACTTATCACCCATATCATAATTGAGGACACTAATAGGGAGGAATTCAAAGCTACCAAAGGGAAGGAAATTTCTACCACTGCTAATCTAGTGCAAGGTAAGTCTCACAAGACAAACAAAAGGTATGAGAACAAACCTGACTTCAAACCTAAGTCTAATAATTTCAAAAGGAAAGGTAATTACTTTGTGTGTGGAAAACAAGGCCATTATGCAGCCCAATGCAGAAAGTGAATGGGGAGAAACGATAATCCTGCAAAACCAAAAGCAAAATTGGTTGAAGCAGATGAAATAATTGCTGCAATCGTTTCTCAAGTTAACATTATTGCCAATGTTAAAGAGTGGGTGATAGACTCTGGTGTAACTAGGCACATTTATGCAAATAAAAATGCATTTGTGCCCTACACTCAAATTGAAGAAGGAGAAGAAACAGTCTATCTCGGTGACTCATGAACTACTCAAGTTCTTTGGAAAGGCAAGGTCTTGCTAAAACTCACATATGGCAAAACTTTGGCCTTAAATGAGGTGTCGCATGTTCTCAGTATTAGGACTAATTTTGTTTCTATCAGTCTTCTAAGAAAAGGTGGTGTGAAAGTTTCCTTTGAATCTAATAAGGTTGTGTTAACGAAGAATAACACTTTTGTAGGAAAAAGGGTATTGTAATAATGGGTTATTTATACTTAATGTTTTTGAAGTTAATGAAATTACTACTTCATCTGCTTACTCACTTGATTCTATTGATTTATGGCATGCTAAGCTAGGACATTTGAATTTTTCTTATATCAAATTAATGTAAAAACTAAGTTTAATTTCTAACTCTAGTACTTCATGTTTAAATAAGTGTGAAATTGTGCAAAATCCAAGCAAACCAAATAATCGTGTGCTTCTGTTTTCAGAGAATCAGAATTATTAAGTCTAATTCATACTGATTTAGGAGATTTAAAACAAATTATGACTAGGGGTGGGAAAAGATACTATGTCACCTTTATAGATGATTTTTCAAGATATACTAAGGTCTATTTGCTTAGAAATAAAGATGAAGCATTTGATGTGTTTCTTAAATATAAAGTTGAAGTTGAAAATCAACTTAATAGGAAAATTAAAAGATTTAGATCTGATAGAGGTGGAGAATTTGTTTTTCTTAATGATTTTTGTGAAAAAGAAGGAATAATTTATGAGATTACTCCTTACTCACCTCAATCAAATGGTGTAGCTGAAAGAAAAATAAAACTCTAAAGGAAATGATGAATTGCATGCTTGTTAGTTCTAGTTCACCAGAAAATCTTTGGGAGAAAGCTATTTTATCTGCATGTTACTTACAAAATAGGATACCCTATAAGAAACCTAAGAAGACACCTTATGAATTATGGAAAGGATATCCTCCTAACTGAAAATATTTAAAAGTGTGGGGGTGCTTAGCTGAAGTAATGCTGTCTGAACCTAAGAAAAGAAAAGTAGGTTCTAAAACCTCTGATTGCATGTTTATTGGGTATGCTGATCATAGTGTAGCTTACAGATTTCTTTTTTTGAAAAGTGATGTGCTTGATAACATACTATACTTAAAATGAAAAATGCATAATTCTTTGAGAATATTTTTCCTTTAAAAGTTGAACATATTTCTCATGCACCTACTGTCCAAAATACCCATGAATATGAGGATGAGAATTTAAGAAGTAAAAGGCCAAGGAAAGAGAATTCTTTCAGAAAAGATTTTTATACTTATCTTATAGACAATGATCCTTTAAGCTATCCAGAAGTAATTTCTTCCTCTGATGCTCCTTTTTGGAAAGAAACTATTAAAGTAGAGCTTGATTCCATTTTGCAAAGTGAAACTTGGAAATTGGTTGATTTACCTCTAGGAGCAAAACCAATTGGTTGTAAATGGATGTTTAAAAGGAAGTTTAATCTTGATGGTTCTATAGAAAAATTTAAAGCCAAGCTTGTTGCAAAGGATTTTTCTAAAAAACAAAGTATAGATTATTTTGACACTTTTGCTCCTATTACTAAAATTTCAAGAATTCGAATTTTAATAGCTCTAGCCTCAATTTACAAACTTTTCATCCATTTGATGGATGTGAAAATAGCCTTTCTAAATGGCAATTTAGAAGAAGAAATTTATATGGAACAACCTAAGGATTGTGATATTTTTGGCAAAGAAAATAAAATTTGTAAACTTGTAAAATCTTTGTATGGCTTAAAGCAAGCTCCTAAACAGTGGCATGAGAAATTTGATCAACTTTTAATTGAAGATGGTTTCACTTCACTTGAAGTGGATAAATGTGTGTATACAAAATTAGTTGGAAATGATTGTGTGATTATATGGTTATATATAGATGATATGCTTATTTTTAGTACTAGTTTTGAATTAGTATATAAGACAAAAGTTTTTCTTGCTTCGAAATTTGATATGAAAGATATGGGGGAAGCAAGTCTAATTTCGGGAGTTAAAATCATAAGGAAAGGTGATAGTATTTTACTGTCACAAGAGCATTATGTTGAGAAACTTCTCAGGAAGTTAGGACATTATGATGTTTCACCAGTAAGCACTCCTTATGATGCAAACTCTCAATTAAAGAAAAATAGAGGTGAACCTATTGCTCAATCTAATTATGCCCAGATTATTGGAAGTCTAATGCACTTAATGAACTTTTCTCGACCTGACATAGCATGTGCTATGTGTAGATTGAGTAGATATACACACAATCTAAATAATGATCATTGGACTGCATTGATTAGGATAATGAAGTACTTGAGAGGTACCATGAACTATGGTATTCTATATATTGGATTTCCCATTGTTAGAAGGATACAGTAATGCTAACTAAATCTCATATTCAGATGAGACAAAATCCACTAGTGGCTATATATTCACCCTAGGTGGTGGCTAGAGTTGATCATAGGCCGGGTTCGGGGCAGATTTCATAATATCCATATCCGATCCGTGAAAAATCCATGTCCCCGATCTCTGACCTGCCCTGCTTCAGGTCGGATCGGGACGGGTAAAATCAAGTCGGGTAATACCCATTTATTTAAAAATATTAATTAAGCTAGAAAAGGGAAACACAAATGACAAATTCATACAAATTTACACAACTGTATAAAATGAACAAACTGTGGAAAACATTTCATAAAGTTCTACAACATAATAAATTTCTTAACATATTCCATAAACATTACAAATAACAATTAATTTCATTTTCAATCATGGAATGTTCTTCATTAAAATCATCCAATTCATCAAGAATTGTCTCAAAATTGCTACCTTCTGGTGAATTAGATGAACCTGAAAAAAATAGTTTCAAATAATTGTATTAATATAAAGAAGCAATTCAGAAAAAAAGAACTTTCTCTCTCAAAAAAAAAAAGAACCTTGCTTAAAGAAAAAAACTTACCCTTTACCTCTGTCCATAGCCAATTTTGAGCACACATCAATGCTTCAACTGTATTAGAATTAAGCCTACTGCAATGTGGACTTAATAATCTACCACTTGTACTGAAGGCAGATTCAGAAGCAATTATAGTAACATGAATAGCTAATATATCTCTTGCAATTAATCTCAAAGTAGGATATTTAAGTTCATGATTTTTCCACCATGATAAAATATCAAACTCCTCAGTTCTTGGAAGTACACCATCCTCAAGATAATAATCCAATTCCACATTCACATTTTCAACTTTGTTATCACTCCTCACAAACAAATCAAACCATAAAGAAAATTCTTGCCCATAACATGAGTAGAATTAATAGCAAAAGCTGAAGTATTTGTACATGTTGAGGTACCAAATGAAGAAGGATTAAAATCTTTCTTGTTGTATTCATTAAGTAAATTATAAATAATATTTTAAATTCTAAGAATTTGACTTACAGCTTCACTACCATAAATTTGAGAATACATCCATTCCAACAATTTCATCTTAAATCTTGTATCCAATATAACTGCGACACCCATGATTCTATGAATGACATCCCAATAACGATTAAATTTGATAATCATGTCTAAAGCCATGTTCTTTATTACCTCATTAGAAGATAAAGTCCATTCATTTAAAGCTATTTTCACTTCACAAACCTTAGTAAAATAGACATTAGATGTAGGATACTTAGAGCCTCAAAATACTTTGGTTACATCATGAAACAATTCTAACTTTTCACAAATTTCTTTTGCTAGTTACCACTCTTCTTCACTTGGCACACAGATATAAGATGAATCTTTTTGTCTTAATCGAAAAAACACATCTTTGTAAAGCAAAGCAGTTGAAAGCATCAAATAATTGGAATTCCATCTAGTTTTACAATCAAGAGCCAATTTCTTAGTGCATGAAATACGCATTAACCTAGCCATTTCATCAAATGTTTCCCTCCTCTTTGGTGATCCAGTCCAATGCACCACACTATCCCTCACTTTTTCAATAAAAGGTAAAATAATTGCTAGACCATCTTGCACAATTAAATTTAAAATGTGTGTAGCACAATGCATATGCAATAAAGAACCATCCAACAAAAGAGTACTAGTTTGAAGCTTATCCAAAAGAAGCCTAAGCATGGGATCATTGATAGTACAATTATCCAAGGTCAAAGTAAATAACTTTCTTTCAATGTCCCATTCTATCATACAATCAAGGAGAATGTCACAAAGAACATCTTTTGTACGAGGAGATGGCACATAAATAAATCTAAACAAAAATCATGCAACAAATTATCAAGATTGTTATTAAATTTTTAATTTTTTAATATAAATAATTATTATAAATAAAATTAAAAAAGCAATATAGATGCGACTTTGTAAAATCCAACAATCATCAATGTAGTGTGTTGTGACTACCATGAACCCCCTCTTTTTGTTGCTTGAAGTCCACATATCACATGTAACAACAATCCTACTATGAATCTTGGCCAATGTCTGAAAAACTTTTTTTTTCTCATAATCATACATTTTCATAATATCCCTCTTTATTGTGTGTCTTGAAACCATTTCAAATAATGGTTGAAGAGAATGAACGAAACTCCTAAAACCTATATACTCAACCATCCTAAGAGGAAATTCATGTACAATGATCATGCGAGCAAGCTCTTTTCTTGTTGCATCTTCATCAAAATGATAATTACCTAAGGTAGACTTAACCACACCATCTACTTTTATTTGTTCACTAACTAAAACTTTTTGTCTCATGTCCTTTGTATTTTGGAAGTTCTTCCTAGGACATCTTTTTAAATGTTGGTGCAAATGTGAAGTCCCTTGTTTACTTTCTCCTAATAAAAATTTTAAACAATAATTGCATTGAACTTTTTCTTTTCCCTTAACCACATTTCTCGTAAAATCATTCCATGTAACAGATTGTTCTTCAGTGTCATTAATAGTGATTTATCGGTCTGTGAATAGTACCATCGGTACGGGACTCTATATTATTTCGGTCCGAAAAAATTACTACATATGTCTAATATTATATTTAATATTTTTGGAGCATGTTTGCATGATTTAGGTGGGTAGAAAATACTTTATGAATATTTTTGGAGAATTACGGCAATTAATGGATATTATTTTTAGTCTAGTATATTAAGGAATAAATGATGAATTATTTTTGTGGAGTTAATTTAATTAATTTGTGGAGTTAAATAATATTTAGAAGAGAATTATTTGAGGAATATTTAGAGTCATTTGATGAGATTACCTAAGACTTGATCATAGCCCTTGATTTAATATAAAAAGAGGAAGCAAAGTTTGACTTTGCTACTTAACCAAGCAACAACTTCTCTTTCTTCTTCTCTTCTTCTTCTCCACGCCATTCTCATGTCTTTCTTCCTCCTCCATTTCTTTCATTTTCTTACCACAAATTACCACCAAATAACCAAATTAAACCAAAGAATTATGATTAACTCTTAAGAATTAAGTAGTAGGAGTTAAAATTTGGAGTTCCTAAGCTAGAGAATTGAAGTTGCCATTGAAGAGTTAAGTTGTGATTTTTGGGTTTTATGATTTTCTAAGTAAAATTCTAGGATTAGACATGAAATTAATGCATTAAATCATGTTCTCTCTATCTTATATGTTAATTTTTTATTTTTATGGGATTTTTCTCCTATTTTGAAGAGGTTGGAGAACCATCTTAAAGGGGAAAGAGAAAGCTAAGGAGTGAAGCTTTTTAAGCTTTCTAAGGCTTGATTGAAAGGTTAGTGCTATAATACCTTCATTTTGTTTTCAATTTCTTCAAGTTGAAATTTTTAGGTTTTGGTTGATTTTTGTGAATGTGCGTGAATTGAGTTGGGAAATTGTTGTTTAATGGTTTAAATGTGATTTTTCATGATTTTTAAGCATGGAAGAATGATTAGAAGGGAAAGAAAACATTTCCTTCCCTTCTAACTAAGAGTGGTCGAACCACTCATGGTGAAGGACACTTTGTGTCCATTTGATTTTTGTGCTTGTTTGGACTTGAATGAGTTTTGAAATATGTTTTCTTAGGATTTATGAAATGAATTTGGAAAGAAACCTTTTCCCCCTTTGATTTTGAGGAATGGCCGAATCATGTAAAGGTGAAGACCATTTTGATTTTTTTGAGTTTCAAGTTTGATTTTAACTTAAATGAGTTTATTAATAGGTAATTTGATGATGGTTTAAAGCTTTAGTTTGAATTTCAATGTTTAAGTATATTTCATGACTTAAATAAGGTTTTGAAAGTATTAAAAAAGTTTTATGGTTACTTGATTGAGAAATGGATTTAATGATTTTAAAGAGTGATTTTTAAGTTGATAATTAGTATTTTTAATGAGGGCATTATGAAAGAAAGCTCTTTGTTTGAAACATGGATTGATTTTGATGGATGCTATAAGTTGTAAATTAAGTGATTTTGAAATAATGAGTGCTAATTATAGAATGTTTTGAATAAAGAATGGTGAATGAGAAAAAAAGATATATTGTGGGAAAATGCATTTATTTTAGGCTCTACTATACTTGATTGACATGTGGTATGATGAAATGTATTACGATATGTGAGCATGCTCAGGTTATCAGCCCATTCTGTTTGGTGGAGTTATGATCATATGCTAGGGTTATCAGCCCTTATAAATAGGCAGACACGCTTATTATTTATGGTAGTGCTTGCATAGGCCACGGTGGTGCTTCCATAGGCCACGGTTATGTGATTGGTGGGTGATGCTTTCACAGGCCACAGTGGCACTTCCACAGGCCACAGTGGCACTTCCACAAGCCACGATTGTATGATTGGCGAGTGGTGCATTCATAGGCCACGATTAAATCTGCTTACATTCATTTGGTATAGCTGTGAGCCTTAATAAAGAAAAGTGAAATTTTGGAAATATATATATTGGTATATGTGATATTTCTTATTTATTTTGAGTTTGGTATAAATTTTTAAAATGTGAATTTCTTTATTGATTTTTCAAAATATTCAGATTTAACTAGTATGTTTTGGGTGTTTAATATATATATATATATATTCTGATTTAAATATTTTCAAAGATATATGTGATTTATTACTTAGTATTTCTTGATTATTTTATTATATAATTATTTAGCACCACTGAGTCTTTCACTCAATGTGTTGATTTTTATCACGCGTAAATTATGAGCTGTGGGTGCTATACGAAAACCAAAGTGACAACATCAGGGTAGGAGTGTAGCTTTTTGATAGGATATGTATATATTAATGTAAATTATGGCATGTATAATATTTTTGTAAGAAGTATTGGAGATGTAGATATTGAGAATGTAATTAATGAGATTTATGGATATTTAAGTAATATTATTTGATTTTATTTGTGATGTATGAATGGAATCATGTATTTATATATTCTTGAATGAATGGCGTATTAGTATGTTAGAACTTACGTAAACATTCGCGACTTTTTAGAAGTGTTTGTGACTTGTTGTACTAAATTAGAGCTTTGGAGTTTTGAGGAATTATATTAGAAGTGTGTACATTTTCTTTATGTGTCAAGCAAATTTTTAGAGGAAACTCTTGCAAAATTTCAGTAGGAATTTCCATAAACTAAATTCTATTTCAAATTTTTAATTAATTACTTACCTCCTTATGAAAATCTAACCACTTCTAATATGTGATCCAGAGTTAGTGAGTGGCATAAAATGGTGTTCCGGCACCGAATGTGGCATCCGCCGTCTGATTATCCGGGATCGGGATTGGGCGGCGGGTGTTACATTCTAAATATGTGAGGTTAATTTTCTTTTTCTACCCATTTCAACAACTTCAACTTCGCAAGAAACAAAAGTTGAACTGCTATTGTCTAGAGTTGCTAAAATTGGAGTATTGTCACATGATACTGGAATTTCATTGCTACCAACCTCCATTTGTGAGCTTGAGCTATTATTATTTGAAGATGCCATTTAGAACCTACATTCATAAATAAAAATTATTTTATAAATAATATGATTTCATTAATTATTGCTGTACCATTTAGAACCTACAAGCTTGTCTACTATATGAAGATAAAAAAGAAAAAAAAGTAAAATTTATTTCTAAATTAGCTCTACCTTTATTTTATACAAATCTATTCATAAATAAGTTTCACAGTAATATATTTTAATAAATTCTTTCAAATCCTATTTCTCTAAAATTATTTACTATATACAAACTATCTAAAAGAAAACATCTTTCCTAACTTCATACTGGTAGCATGTATTTTAAAGTTAATGAGTTATAAATTACTTGCCTAGTTCAATTTCTATTAACCAGTCAAATGTCTTTAATTAATTAATTAATTATCAAATACTATAATTTAATTATCAACATATCCATGGGCTTAAAAAATTCAACATTAATGTATGAAAATATAAAGCACATGAAGAAGAATATTGCATGTTCAGCAAATATATGCAACATTTACGAGAAGAAGAAGATTACAAGTTGTATAAACAAAAATAAAAAAAGGTATATAATCTAATATATTGTAAAAGATTGATAGATTCAATATAAATATATAATAAAATTTAAAATAAAAATTTATTAGAACGAACCTGCAAATTAGAAGACTGACTGAAACCCACATCAAATATGTCGATTGGATTGGATGAAAATAATAATAATTATGAAAAGGAAGCAAGAGAGGTAGAAAAGAGAAGATTAAGACCATGTAAAAAAAGAATGAAGTGAAGAGTGCAAGTGCAGCGGCAACAGAGAGCATAAGTTTGGTTTTTTTAGGGTTGCAACTTATT
The DNA here is from genome assembly GCA_948099535.1 of Jatropha multifida. Classification (NCBI taxonomy): domain Eukaryota; kingdom Viridiplantae; phylum Streptophyta; class Magnoliopsida; order Malpighiales; family Euphorbiaceae; genus Jatropha; species Jatropha multifida. The sequence goes on from CANUEX010007057.1 coordinate 10,481, forward strand.
TGGTATATAATTACAAAATTATCCTTCATGGGTCGGGTATGAATTGGGTCATGCTAAATCCATCCTTAACCCAAACGCAAAACAGGTTTTCATTTTGAATTCCATATCCGCCAAGCTAACAAATGGAGTGGGTTTTATCCGATCCAACAGGTCGAGTCATTTGAGCATCCCTAGTGGTGGCGCGGTTTCATGAAAATCAGCCAAACAAACGATTATTACCAAATCCACCATGGAATCAGAGTTTATTATTCTGAAGTTGGCTGGCAATGAAGCTGAGTGGTTGAAAAACTTTTTGGTAAATATTCTGTTGAGAATAAAACCAACACCTTCTGTGTCTATGCATTGTGATTGTTAAGCGGCAATAATAATTGCAAAGAATAAAATCTTTAATGGTAAGAATAGACATATTTATCTAAGACATGATGTGGTTAAATAGCTTCAAAAAGATGGAATTATATTAATTGATTATATAAAGTCAGAAGTGAATTTGGGCAATCCTCTGACAAAACCATTGGGAAAAAATTGATAAATGAAATATAAAGGGAAATGAGATTACAGCCAATTTAAGAAATCAACGGTGATGACAATCCGATCTATGTGATTAGCGATCCTATAACTTAAGTTCATACAAAAAATGGATTGCAGCTTATATTTATCTCCCTCCTTCCTCTTATAATTTAAAGTATTTAAACCTATTATTATATTCATGTTAATATTAATGTTAACTAATATTTAGAAATAAATATATATTGACTTGAAGAATTGTATTAATATTATATCTTATTACTCAGCAAAATCCCTAATTCCAACAAAGCCAAAGTATCTAAATGTGTGTACTCAATTTGTTAAAATGTGGCTCTTTAGCATTCCATTCATTCATTGCAGTTTCTTGGTTTTTAGAATCACTTTTTGAATAAATTGTCTAACCAAGGCTTTCAACTCAATTTTTTTAAATATCCCTATCATTATTTTTGGAAAACCACTGATTTACTAAATTTGAAAGCTTAGAATCAAAAATAAGATTTTAAATTATAATATGTCAAATAAAATTTTACAAAATATAGTTTAGCTAGGTTGATTGGATTTAGAGGTTTTAAATTATAAGCCCAATTCAAAATCATTAAGGATGACTCAAAATCGAAACTCGACCTGAAACGATTTGGGAAATCATTTTTAAAAGTTTTTCATTTAAAAATCTAAATATTAATTTTAACCAAATATATTATAGGATATTTTTACAATTAAAAATAGCTTTGCAAATTATTCAAATAAATTCTAATAATAAATACCTTCTTTGCTAAACCAAACCCACCAATTAGATTAAACCATCGAAGAAACCCACGAAGGAATTGAAAATCACACAAAAACGATGATTTGGATCGAACCAACCACCGAATCAAACCAAAATCATTCCTAGAAATCAAAACTAGAGAATTCTATAACATTTTCTTCCCTCTAACGCCGATTACAACCCCTCCCTTCCCAATTTTTCGTTTTGCCGACCACCTGAGACCACCGCCGCCCTCACCTCCGCCTCCTCGCCGCTGCTTCCTCGCTGCAGCAGCTCCGGTCTCCCTTTCTCTCCCTCTCTGCGTTCGATTTCATTTTACATGACGTCATCTAGCAAGCACATACCATAATTCCTTCTCATTTCTCTTCTTTCCCCATCTCCCTCCTCTAGTGTGACAGGCGATCAACGGTCTCGAGTCGACTTCACCAGGTTGTCGCGCTTTTGCTTTCTGTCTCCTTCCCCTCATTATCTTCTCCGTTTCATTTTGTTGTAATTTTATTTTTGTCCTCACATTTTTTTTCACCATTTTTTCAAATTTTTCATTATTTATTTCTAGAGTACGGGTTGAAAATTCTTCTTGCTAATTTCCGTCATACAAAGGAAGAGAGGTACCAAAAAGGAAAAAGGAATCCAAAACATATGCTTCTACATTTAAACTTATATGCAAATTGTTTTAACTCACTTGAATATACCTTTCTTTTTCTTTCTCAGGAAAAAATGTTGTCTGGGCTTATAAATCCCAATCCAATAGTTTATGAAAAGAGAGAGAGTAGGATTCGACGTGGTCCTACTGATGTTGATGAGTATGCTGTCGAGCCAATTGATCAACAGGAGATTTTTGATATCCTCTTCACCCCTTTTTGGGCTTAGCTTCTGAGAACTACAAACCGTCAATGTGTTTATCTATGTCTCCCTAAGTATTTCCTTTCCCCTTTATAATTGTTTTTGGTATAATTTTTTCAATCATTTAAGATGTTTAAAATTCGGCAGTCATAAATTGTTAATTAGTTCTTTAACGCTTATGGAAAATTCTCTTCTTAGAAAGCTATCATTTGATTATTTATTCTTCCCAAATCCTGATTAAGTTTACTCTGTCACCAGCAGAGCAGCGAGTGAAACAAATGAAGTATATTTGTTTGTTTGTTTGTATTTCTACATTTAATTAATACAAATATTTGATTTTTGTAATTTAAATACATATCGATATTTCTATGTATGGATAAGTAAGAATAGACATGCAAATATATGTGGAGATGTGTTGCATTAAACTTGTGTTATAGTTTAGTAATTTTTTCCCACCATTTTGAAGAGATATATTTGTGGAATTTAAAAAGGGGGATTAGTGAGTTTGATGGCAAACTATGTGGATGGACCTTTGTGGAGTTTGTATTTCTTAACATTCTCAAATCATATTAGAGATATAAAAGATCCAGAGCATCCTTACTCTTTAGAGGAGCTCAAAGTGATAACAGAAGATGCAATTCAAGTTGATGACAAGCATAGTTATGTGAGGTAATAGGAACTTCTGGCTTAATTCTATTTCTTCTCTTTAATTATTATGATGCTCAATTTTTTTGCTTTTTACTTAACAAGAATTGTTGCACCTATGTAGAGTGACATTTACTCCAACGGTCGAACATTGCAGTATGGCGACAGTTATTGGTCTTTGCTTGCGTGTGAAACTCATGAGAAGCTTGCCTTCTCGTTACAAGGTATTAATTGGGTTTTCAGCTTCATTCTTAAATGTTATTTGTGGAAACAGTCTTTTTGAGTCTGTTGGTTATGACACTGCTTAGTTTCTATGTGGCATGAAATATCTGTTCTATTATAAGAATCTATTACCATATAGCTGTACTGTTTCCAGTTGCCTTGGTTCACATGCATTAAATCTATGTGCCAATTGTAGAGTTTTGTGATTGCAGAGCTAATTAGGTTTCTGTTTCCTTTTTGAAATGGCACATAGATGACTTCTTCAAGGAAAGATGCTTAAAAGTGCTTGTCTTTTTTTTCTACTTTTGCTAATGTGAATATCCCTTTCTTTGTTCTTGTTAGTTTCTATTGGATGAGGGGAAAGAGAGCTAAAGGATTATGAATGCTTGGACAATAACTCAAGATTGGTTCCTTTTACTTTAGTGCCAAGACATAGCATTGAGGCTAGAAACATAAATATTATCTTATAAATTGAAAGAACCTGTATATTAGGAATTTAAGATTACTTGTACAAAATTTGTTATGCATGTGCTTTATCTAATTTCGGGTGAAATTTCTTGATGTTGGCGGGCCTTGGCATCAAAGATGCTGCAAAGTGAAATAATGATGCAGGGCTCAAAATCTAGACTGTTTATGTTATTGTAGCATGTTACCATTCATGCTACTGTAGCAAATTTCTAATTAGGGTTGTTTTATGTTTTAATTAAGTTAGGCGTTTACTGAGAATTTTCGCTCCTACCTCTATAATATTTACTTTTTAAGACTTTATTCTATTTGCATTTTATGTTGTAGTCCTTATTCTATTAATATTTATGTTTAAAACCTTATTCTAGTTGATTAGATGCTTATAAATTGATGCAATGTTCTATTTAGAGGCAAATTTCAGATTTTGAATTACAGTAAAAAAATCAGTTCTGGTTATTTATTTTTCCCGGTTGTGAAACCAGGAGATTGAATACAGCGATTTCATAGTTAGATAACTTGAAGGTGTGGGTGTTATTATTGATATTGATATTGTTGAGAATTTAGTTTGAGAAGAATCAATAGATAAGTTGAATTTGATAAGCCTTAAGCATCCCCACCCTTCTAAAGTTTCTTGGATTAGAAAAGGTAATGTAATTCCTGTTACTTCTAGGTGTTTGGTTTAATTAACATGGATGATGTTACAAAGATGAAGTATCCTTTGATGTTTTACAATGGATGCTAGTCAAAAATTTTTCTGGGCCATCCTTATCTGTATGATTCTGATGCAACGCATCGTACTGAGTCTAATACCTAACTCAAGCGAGAAGATGCTAAGGAGTTAGGAATAGGTGATAGTCCATGTGTTCTGCCAGTTTGCTATGCTGAAAAAGAAGAGACCATGGAGACAAACTTGCTCCACACCACATTCAATGATGGAGCCCTAATTTATTTTCTTGAATTTGATGAGGGAGGTGGTGAACCAATAGCCATTGACTGAAACTTGGGTTGATCGGTTACTGGAAGAGCCACTTGAGGTGGTTTAAGACATTCTTGATATGAAGAAAGTTTGTTCAAGAAGAGAAATTTCTCATCAAGCGATTAGGCAAACCAACTATAAAAAGCTCTTTTATTTTGAAAGAGAAGTTGAAGACATTGGTTCCGCCATGTATGATCACTATATCCATGTTTTCTCATAGGAGTTGAGCTCTCTACCATGGAGGAATTGATGGAGGACTTAAAATCTAAAGAACTTTTCAAATTACTGTAGCATGTTACTTTTCATGGTACTGTAACAATTTTCTGATTAGGGTTATTTTATGTTTTAATTAACTAGGATTTACTATTTAGGACTTTGCTCTAGTAGGATCTGATATTGTAGCCCTTATTCCATTAGTATTTATATTTAAAACCTTTTATTTGGATGTACGCTTATAAATGAGGCTGTAATCTTCTGTTTGGATGCAGATTGCAGATTTCAGCTTTTGAGTAATGATAAAAAGAAAATGGTTTTGGTTATTCATCTTTTCCTAGTTGTGTAACCAGAAGTTCCAGCCTGTTTTGGTTGATGATTTTATCTCCTTTCTCCTCTTATTTCAACATTCTCTTTCAAATCTTCCCAGTTGAGGATTTGGGTTATTTTTTATGCATCACATAATAGTCTTAGGAAATATCGAAAGAAGTTGAAGGCACCTAATGCTGTTGATGTAGGATACCAAGTGGAAAACTCATTTGGTTCTAAAGGACGGTTAGGGTTTGATAGAGTTAAAGAAGCGTCAGGTTTGGCAGAGATAAAGAGATTAGGCTCGAAAATTAACGTGAAAATTTATTTGTCTTCACAATTGATGAGGAAAAATGGGGAAAATTAACAGAACCATTAGAAATAAATTAAATAAGACTAGTAACCTCGAACCAGTAAGGTTATCGTTCTTTTCACCATTGGTAAGAGACCAGCTTTTTGATGAGCCTCTCATTGGATTCTGGTGGCCTTGATTCAATTGAAACTAAATTAAAGTTTGATGAGAATTGGTACAAGCTAAATTGTGACCAAAATGAAACTCAATACAAAGTTGAATGAGCAAATATATAATTACACATTTATTTGGCTTTCCTTCTTCCTTTATGGCAAATACTCTCTCCTACTCATTTTGTTTGCTTGTTATTTCTTTTTTGGATATCTCAAAATGTTTGTAAGATTTCTAAATTTATACATGTAAATAGTTATTTTTTTCATGATAACCTTTATGATCCTTCGTTAAATGAAGGATTTTTATTAATATTTTAATGAATTAAGGGTAAAAGGGGCAAAGTAATTTTTGTTGATTAAATTTTTAATATGCCTGTTTTGTTAAACCATGCAAACAGAATGAGAAGGAGGGAATTTACAATTACACATTTATTTGGCTTTCCTGCTTCCTTTATCAATTCACTAGGTTTAGTTGCTTTAGCTTTTCTGCTTTTTTAATTGGCTGATCCAGATGCTTGGTTAGTTTAGTTATTTGGTTTCTTTTGTTATTTTTTCTACCTTCCTCTCTTTTTCGTATTGCCTTTTTATTGCCTCAATAATTATGTCCAGATTTAAAAGATATTCTTGAATTTCAAACATGTCTCAATTACAAGTTCTTGTTCATCTTAATTTTGTAGGTTATGTAACCTGACATTTGGCAATTGCTTTTGCATTTCTGGTCTTGGGGCCCAGGCTGAATTTGATAAATAGTGAAGCTTTTTATTTTTTTGAGTGCAACAATCCTCAGTTCATTGAATTTTCCAGCATAATCAATCACAACTTGATTACCTTGTTATGATGTATACAACTTGGCAAAAAGGTTTTTAGTCTTTTGTAAATCTCTGTTCATAAATTAGTTCAAAATTTCGAGGGTTGAAATTGATGCAGAGTGTCCAAGGCAAAACCTGTTAATTTTAAATTAGGATTAGGATATCGTAGAAAGAGTTAAAGAAATTTGGTTTCATATGGTTATCTTCACAATTGTATAGGAGAATAAAACAAGCAAGTAAACTACTGGCCTCACACTATTAAAAGCTAGGTGCTTATTCTATAAGGAAGCCTCACCCCTTTTGAGCTTTGAATTGCATTACTCTACTTAAGAAGAATAACGTTGGAATTTTTTCATGGAAATACTGATCCAATAGCTTTATAAGCTTTTGTTATTTAAAGACCCAAATAATCCTAAACCTTAAAGACATTGGGGTTTTAAAGTAATCTGTTATGGATGTGTTTGTAGGCAAGTCCTACAAGCGACGTGGGCCACGAGATTAATTGACAGAATTAAATCTTTGCAGTTTTCATGGGATGCAGCGGCTCAGTTTAGTGGTTCTATTACTTTCTATTTAAATAATTATTACTTCCTAATTAGTTATTTTAATTATGATAGGAGATCTTTGAGTAGTTGTCTTTCAGTAGTTTCCTACTCTATTTAGAAAACTCACTTCCACTACTTTATCAGTGCTTATAATTAGGAAGCTTTACGTATTAAATAAACAAGCAGATTATTTCCAATTAATTGAGATTTAGACTCTCTCTCCTAATGAGTCTAAGGTTAGAGCTCCCTACCACGAGCTCGCGTTTTTTTTTTTCTTCTTCAACAATCATAGGTCGAGGAAAGAACAAATTTAAAACAAAAGCTTTAGCTCCTGAATCTGATTTCACTCTTAATAGACTTGTGATGAGTTTTTGGTTTTGTGAACACAACAATTTGGTATCAAAACCTTGATCTCGGTGATTGAATCTCCATGATGTTACATAATCCTAATCCTATCAGGATCTGAACCTTCTTTAATGAAAATGAAATTGATCTAGGAGCACTGTTGAGAGTAAGAGTTTTCGGGTAAATAAAGTTAAGACAATACATGCATAGCTAGTTTGGCTCCAATAAGAAGAACAGAGGTTAGGTGAGATTGGACGGTACTGTGGTACCAAGTGGAGTCAATTTAAGTTTCTAGGCTAAGTTTTTCATGAGGTGGTATGATATATGAAGATTTAACTAGGAATTAAAATAGGGAATTGAGGCATTCAGGCATTGTATTTGTGGAGGAAGGTAATAGGGAAGAAAAAGGCTAGCCATGCATCTTCCATACCAAAACAAAATGCTCAAAAGTCCATTGTTCAAAGCCTGAGGTTAGATGTTTTCAGAGATGATTAACTCTGTAGCCTACAAGCACAAGTGAATTCCTGACTAGGAAAATTTCAAGCTAATACTAATTAGGGAGCATCACTTTTAAAACAAAATGCATAGATAATAATAAATGTACATTTCCTTAATACAAAATTATGTAAAATTCGTGCATAGGAAAGTCACTGGACAAAACTAAGCTTACATTATTAAAATTTACATCAAAATTCTTGATGATGATAACTCATATGGCTGTTCTAGGGATTGTTGTTATTTAGTGTAAATGATGGATTCTGGTTTTAGGTATTTTTAATATCAGTAGTTTCTTCTTTTTATTTTTTTATTTTAGATATCAAAATATTGGTGCTAAGATTTCAGATGTTTTACATTAAGAATATGAGTAGTTTTATGTAAGACTATTTGTCTTCTAGGCTGAATACTGTCTCAAACTTTATTTTGTTTGTGTCATTTGTAAAAGGCACAGGCCTAGCTAGGCTTTAGATTCTCTTTATGCACTTTTAAGCATGTACCAACATTTAATGAGTTGATTCTTTCTTGTTTCTTGATTGGATCGAAAATTATCCAAGTTTGTGAAAACGCATTCGCCATTTTTTATTGATGAGGAACCTTTTTTTCCCCCCTTATCTAACATTGCACTTTCTTTTCCTTCATGTATTTAGGGCATTGCCCTTTGTTGTGGATTCTCCAGTGGTATTACATGTCCATTAAGTAACTGTAACTGGGATTTTAATTATTGCACTGAGCTTAACAGAGTAGCTTCTATCTAATCCTCTGTATCTCTCACTGTAATTCCCCATTTTGCCAAGGTGGATATAAGGGTGGCACCTGGGACCCATGCAACTGAAGCTGCAGGTACTCTCTCTTCTCTCTCTCTCTCTCTCTCTCTCTCTCTCTCTCTCTCTCTCTCTCGCGTGTGTGGATTGATTGCACAGTTCTCAAATAGGCTTTTGCATGGTCAGAGATACATGGAACTCAAACCAAGTTGCAGAAAGCAATAATCAAAATGTAGATTACTTGATTAACCAGCTTTACCAGTTTGGTTAATAAAGTGTTCAGTTTCTTTTTAGTTGGTCCTAGTTTCATTTAGGGATAATAATAATACAGAAACCCTAATGTTTGGGCAACTTCAAGTTTAAATCCAAAGACTGCTTATAATTGTCTGACTTTTTTAAATGTTTACAATTAATATTTAGACAACAACAATAACTAACCTTAATTGTAAACTAGTTGGGGTCGGCTATATGAATCTTTGCTTCTATTCCGCTCAATTCATGGGTAAGTCTACTCTATTCATGGTTAAAGCACCAATAAAGTAGGAGCATTGACACTAATAAAGAAAGAGAATACCGTCAATATGAAAAAATTCTTAATAAATTTAATTAGGACCTCATTTATTTTCTTAGCTTCCTTAATTGTTTTGTATGTACGTTTTTCTCTTAAATATTTAAGAGGAGATTACACTGAATTCACTAAGCATTACTATCTAGTTATTCTTCAATACGCCAGCTCTAGATTTTCTAGTTCGATTGTATTAAATCTATTAACTAGTCATATTTCTTGGAAAGATTTGAACATGATTCAGAATCTGTGGGCCAAGCCGCGCTTTGAGAAGCTTAGGATCAGCTAATCACCTGTTTAAGGAGCTTGAGCTGGACTCAAGCTCATCTGGTAATTGGCTCATTTAAATATTAAATTAGCTTTTGGCTTGACCTTAGCTCAACAAGCTACCGAAGCTGTAAATAACCTCACTCAGTTTTACAATTCCAAACTGCATTTTATAATGGCTTATAATAGTAAGTCATATAAAAAAAATAATAAATTATGAGGCACACAATGTGAGGCTCACACCATGGCTCTAAAACCACAACTTAAGAATATGAATGAGGGTTTCAGCTTTTATAAGCTGATGAATGCTACCCATTTGGTTTCTAACTTCTGTTATCCTTTTTTTCTTTCTTTTCATCACTGCATGTTGGATTTCAGTGTCTACATTTAAAAGTTAATTATATATTATGGTATATTATGTAAAGACCATATAGCATGCTATAATATTAAATTAAATATTTTATCATTTTTATAATTATTGCTTCAACTTCAAATAAATTTTTGTATTTTTGTGAGTTGTTTATTTTAAAGATTTGTATTGGGTCTATTCCTCATCTGAATTATTTTGGCTCTCCATCTAGCCATGAAATCTGTAAAGGGCTCATCGTGCTTTTGTATTGTTGCCTCTAGATCTCTCAGATTAACACCGATCTGGAGGTTGTAGGCATATTCGTTGAGGAAGATTGTAGTAAGCTCACTCCAATCGCTTTTGAATTTCTTATCCAAGTTGTAGTACTACGTTTGAGTGGACCCCAGTCAAAGACATTGAGAACATTTTCAGTATCTCTCTCGTAGGCAGTCATGCTAGTTTCATGATGGATTTATACTGCATTAAGTGTGCTCTCATAACGTCATTTCTATTATACTTCGCTACCTTTGGCATCTTGTAAGCGATCGGAATTGCCTGTCTAAATTCCAATTTTTCATCCTTGTCAACATCCAAATCCATATATTATTGGTCTATGTCTTTGGATTTCATAAATACATGCAACTTCTTAAGCTTTTTATCCATTTTTTTCAAATTTTTCTGATGCTGCCAGTTCAGATTCGGTCTTCTTTGTAGCTATCTTCTTGAAGAACTCTGTCTTGTCATGGGTCATCTCGATGTTCTTTCTTTATGGATTCATCGTTTGCCCTTTCACCTTTTTCGACGATTATCTTTTCTTTTCCCTATTAGCTTTCATCATCTTTTCCAGGCTAGTTGCCACTATGCTCACGAGCATTTTTTCCATATTCGTCAGAGAAATACATGTCTCAGCCATCTTATTTGTAGAAGCAATAATTGACAAGTTTGCTTGATCTAGAAAAGATACAATTCCAAGGTCAGAGCCTGTTGGACTAGAGGGAACTAAATTCGGCTAATTGAGAAGGGTTGAAGGTTTTTCAATTCTAATTAAGTGGTTCTTGGTCCTAGATTAGCTGCCTGCCTTTGGTTTTTCTTCTTGTGAGGTTCTATCTTGACTGTACAAAATGAATGTTAGAAACATTACGTGATGCGTGTATGAATGGATGTATGATTATGGGATGACAAGAAAATATAATCTCACAGTCATGACAATAAGAAATGCGACAAACATTATACTCCATCATGGCTTAATTTAGAGTGATAAAATTCCAAAGTTCAAGAAAAGCTCGAGAACTATTAGAAGCAAAATGTGCTCTATTCTGTAGCAAAATATTTATTGTGTTTTATTCATTGTTTTCTTTTTGCCTTAAACGTTACTTGAGCAAGGGATTTTTATTTTTACTTATTATTATTATTATTATTATTATTATTATTATTATTATTATTATTATTTATACTATTAATAGTTGGCTAAAAATATATGAACCCTTTCATTACTTCGAAAGAGAACCATATGCAATGTTTTACAATATTTAAAATCTCGAAGCCTAGTTGGTTTGATAAGGCCTTGCATCTCAAGGATTAAGTGGCCTATGTCTTCAAGGTGGTTGGTGATTTTGCGCATGATCATGAATCGTGCCTTTACACCATGGAAAAGAGTTGCTGCATCGAGCTGTACTCGCTTTATTTCAAGCAGAAGCTGATGTGCCTCTCTTAGTAGGACTTCTTTTGTGGTAGTCGAAGTTGGAGGAGTTTCCCTTCTTTGCACTTTGGCCTTTGCACTATAGTCATTGTCTGAAAGAGCTTGGTTAGCTTGTTTTGCTTCTGAAACTTTGTTCGGGTCTCTCGTTCTTTGGTGTTTCAATCGTTCAGATCGGGCCATGATGGAGTATATCTAAATGAATGTGAAAAAAATGAATTAGATGATGCATGAATGTAGCACATAACAACCATAACACGTATATAAAACAAAGGGAATGAGAATTAGGAAATGCATGAACTCCCACGCGCGATTCATGATCAATAGTCTCTTTTTATTTGTAGGATACAGAGGTTGGGCGCATAAACCATCGTGGGTTTTAGATCGTCATTTCTCACATTTATTGAATGAATGCATCAAACAAATATTATTAAGATTTTTTCCTAATTGAAAGAACTAAGGTCAATTATATGGGCTTTGGCTAGGCTTATAAAGCCTTGGGTTCTGTAAGTGGGAATTAGTTGTTTCTTTCCATTTGCTTTGGGTCTAAGCAAAAGGTGATAATTGATTGTGCCAATTCTTTTGATATATCAAATGGTACTTGACAAATGAGCGGTGTATATTAGTGGCGTATTCCAACAGTCGAGTAAACTAAAATGATTGCATCCCCCAATGTTACCGAAAGGTTTAGGGTAAAAATGAGATTAATAAGAGATATTATGCATGAATGACAATTTATAAGTACATAAAAAATAAACTCAACTAAAAATTAATGACATCATTAAAAATTTGTGAATAATTGAACAACTTATAGAGTTAACTCTCTTGATAATATTCACTAGCGGAGTCACTAGGCTGAGGACGATGATGTTTTTTTTTCATGCCATCTCATGGTTATTCTAAAAGTTGTTTGAGAAAATCGAATCTAACAGGTTTAGTTCATTTTAGTTAATAAAATTGATTTTTACCAAACCCATTTAATCCTCATGAAAATGGTTTTCTTAATTTGGTAAAAATTTTATTTACTTTTGAAGTCGCCACTCTACCTAAGGAAAATTCTCGAATTAACTAATTCTTTGGAACCAATTAATCTGGTTTTAACCAGATATGAGTTCGGGAGTTGAGTACGAAAATGAAAATGTGTTAAACACTCATTTTGTCTGGTTTAAACCGGCCTCTTAGTTGTTGGAATATTCACAATTTGTTAACAATATGATTAATTGAAAATTGAAGTTTAAAACATTTTTATGCATTTTTTTGCAAACATATCAATCATATAAATATCAAAATAAAACACACCAAACATAAAATAAACATCCATGAAGAAGGGCGGAGAAAAGAATTACAAACCATCTCTTAAAATACATTTTATCTATTATCTCTTACATATTACCAATCCTTACAATTAATAAAAATCAATAAAAGAAAATGAAAATTATTACAAACAAATATTAAATAATTATTATAGACCAGTAGAAATAAGGATCTTATGGATCCATATCAAATCACAACAACCTAACATCATGATCTCAAATTACAAATCATAAACATATAAATTACAATATTTATATAAACATGAATTGATAATAAAATCATAATACATACAATGACACAATTAGTATGATAATGATGCATGTGAATATTAGGACGTTAAGATCAAAATAAAAATATTAGATCACAAAATAAAGAAAGTTAGAATAAATTGCAATATATAAATATTCAATGATCAAAATAAATGAAAAATAAAAAAGGCAAAAATGAAATAAATTGCAGAAATTTAAATGACAATATAAAAAGTATATAGGAATACTAATATATAATGTGTAGAGCAAAAATTAAAAGTGAATAAATTAAATATTAGTAGATCTGATAACTATAACAAAGTTTCAAGCTTATAATCACAATATTCATCTTAAAAAGATGAATAAAATTCGCAAATTATTGCAAGAAATAATGTTATAAGTATCAACGTACTCATCCAAATCAAGAAATGAATTTTACATTGTAGCTGAATTCACTTCAATTTTGAAATTTAGGCACGATTTGAGTCTTTTATATGATTTGGCTTCTGAGATGATGATCTCACACCATTGGAAGTAACGTTCGTCCATACAAAGGTAATTGGAGTTTATGATCATTAGAATACTAGAAAATACAGAAAAATCAGCAAATTTGCAGATTTTTGGGGTCATTTGGCGCGAGCCATTTGCGAATGGCGTGCGCCAATTCAGCTCAGAAAATTGCAGTTTTTTTGCCAAATTGAGTTCTTGTGGGTTCATCCCACGAACAACTCAATTTTTTATAATTTAACACTGAAATGAGATGAAAATACGAAAGAGATGAAGTTTAGACTCTCAGTTTACCTTATTTTGGAGAAAAACGCTTGATTTGCTCTAAAATGGTGAAGAACACCCTATGAACGTTGATTCTTGAAGGATAATTTGAGTTTGTGTCGTTGATTTGTGTTTCTGGAAGTGTTTTGCTGCAAAATTCACTCTGATTTTGCTACAAAAACACTCGCCCAAGAAAAACATTAAGATGGCTTAGATTTAAGTTGAAAATGATTAGAAAATTGATTTTGGTAAAGTTTTGATAAATTTTGTCTTTCTTTTTCCCTCAATTTTGCAACTCTAAATTGTCCCACCCCCTAACTCTCACCCCAAGCCTTTTATTTATAAGCAAATGGGTGAAAGTGACACTATTTAGGCTTAAGCAGTAGGTGGGCCCCCACTGGTGGGTCTCGCTTGTGGGCTCAACAATCGAGTTGGGTTACGATTTTTCGCGAAATCAGTTTGAATGATACATACGTTGACGTAGAGTGTGAAAATTTATCTCAAGTGAGCTTGAAATGTATTTTCGAGCCCCATGTCGGTATGAACCATGAAAACGTGAATGATCCGATGAATCCGATTTCTTAAAACTAGGATTATTAGTTCAAGAATCGAATCAATCAAATGTTCCAAACTCGTTTTGCCATGAGAAAAGTCATTACAATTGATGGGTCCCATAAAGGGCACTTATGGGTCCCACATGTGGGCCCCACAAAAACCACTGTGGGTCTTGCTAATGAATTGGTTCGGTATTCACGAAATTGGTCTGTGAGGTGCGCAGAGTGATATAAGGTGTTGAGACGCGTTACGGGCGAACTTGGGATGTGTTTTCGGGCCCCACTTCAGTACGAACCTTGAAAACATGAAAATGATGTGCTGGGTCACATTTATTAAACTCGGATCATCGATCAAGGAATATGATTCATTAGATATTTTACCTTATTTTAGCAATACAGGTTGTCATCATTGAGTCTATTTTGGGCCAAAAATTAAGTGTACAGGATTCTACTTACAATTATTTATTTATTATAAATCTTCGAATTTGAGTTTTTTGGTTCAACTGTATGATGATTAAAATTTTGAAATAATAAAAATAAAATGTGAAAATACTTTTAGAATGCTGTCAATTATCATATGCCTTCAATTAAACTACTTGATATACATGCATGCTCGATAGGCATGTAAACAAGCTACTTTATGAGCAAGCTCATGAGCCTTTAAATGAGTTAGTTGACATGCTTCTTAAACAAGTTACCTCAAAAACTTCTTAAAATGAGTGGACTATCTTTGAGCTCAAGCTTGGTCATTCATTAAATGAGCTCTAAAATCAAGCTTGATTTCTACTCATTTACAAAACCAGTAGAGCCTGAATGAGCTTTTGCAAGCTGAGCCTCAAGCAAGCAGCTCGACTCATTTATACCCCTATTAGAGTCCTAAAAGTTGGTGGCTGTTGTACCATTATGTACTAAATCTTTCATCTTTGTTCAACTAAATCCTAAACTTGTAAAGTTTATTATAGTCGGTCAATATCAAATTCTGTTAGGTTGAATACATTAATTGCCTCCTGTATTTGTGTAAAAAAGTTTTTTTGCCACCTCAACTTTCAAAATGATCTTTTGGCCTCTTAAACTCTATTTTTCTGTTATTTATGTATGCTTGCCTTGAGACAGATTGCATGAGTGCAAAATACGCTTGTTGATGTGGAAAAAGACCATTGCTTGGTTAGTGCATAGATTACAAAAAGAAAACGAGTCTAAGAGGCTAAAAGGTCATTTTTGAAAGTTGAGGTGGCCAAAAGAATTTTTGTACAAGTACATAAGGCAATTGATGTATTCGGCCATTATTTCATAGGTGATGTGGCATATAAATCTGCCAGGTAAGACAATTACATGAAAAAAAATCATTGCTTGCCAGTGCATAAATAAAAAAAAAAAGTCTAGGGGGCCAAGATGTTATTTTGAAAGTTGAGGTAATCAAAAGATTTTTTTCTTTAAGTACGGGGGCAATTTATGCATTTGGCCGATAATGTAGCTACCACGTCATGCAATTTATGCATTATTTACAGATGATGTGGCATATAAATCTGTCACGTAAGACAATTACGTGAAAAAAATCATTGCTTGGCAAGTGCATAAATAAAAAAAAAAATAAGTCTATAGGGTCAAGAGGTTATTTTGAAAATTGAGGTAATCAAAAGATTTTTTTGTTGAAGTACGGGGGCAATTTATACATTTGGCCGATAATGTATCTAACTTGCTAATTGGGCAAATGTTTATGCCCCAATTTCTTACGTGGTTAGACGTGCATAAATTATAAAAGAACAAATTCAAGGAGCTAAAAAGTCATTTTGAAAGTTGGTGGCAAAAAAACTTTTTTGTGCAAATATATGGGTCAATTTATGTATTCGGCCAATTCTATTAGGCAATGCTAAAATGTTTTTCCTTCATTCATAAAACTGTTAAAATATACAACGAAGCCTTTTTTTTTAAAAGAAAAAAAAAAGAAGAAAAAGATAGTCATATTGAAGTTTAAAAATTTCAAATCAATAGACAATGATGAAAACTTTCATATGAATTTACTTTAATCGGGGACAAATGCAAATATTTCTTCTAAGAATCACACTTTGATTGGCATTTCTTCTTTCTTTACATGATTTTGGTGGTCTATTGAAAGTTTTTCAGATCGAAAAAGAATAGGAAAAGGGAAAGGTAATTTTTAAAAGACTCTAGCACTGGAATTTATACAGTAGCAAAGGATAAAATTTTACCTTGGATAGCTTGAATAGCAATCTTACCAGGGATAGGAAAGCGTGTCTACCTGTACAATTAGAGGATCTTTCCTTTATGGAGGACTATGAGTTTCTTCCTTTTCTGAAGTTACTGTACACTGTTGCAGTAGCAATCTATAGCAATTTTCAAATCAGCCTTATTTCATGTTTTGATGAAGTTAGGTTTTATTTATAATAGTCAAGTCCTACTGCCATCAGGATTGACGGCTAAGACTTTATTCTAGTAGGATTTTATGATTAAGTCCTTATTTTAATTATGATTTACTAGTGAGAACTTGTTCTAGATGGATTATCATTACATGCTCACAAATAGGGCTGTAATTTTTTGTTTTCAATTATACTTAAGGTTTTTGGAGACATTTTATTGGTAGTTTATGTTCCTGGTTGTATCAGCAGAGGATTCAGTTCCTTCTGGTTGAGTTCTGATCTATTAGTTATCTTTTTTCAATATTCTCATCAAATCTATTAGGGTTGTTTGCTAGATTAGAAAAATGCAAAGAGCTTATATTTGGTACTGATTGGTAAAATGTGCCATTGACAAGCTGAATATTCAGTTGAATTAATTGATTGTACTAACAGTGAGCTATTTTTAAAGGACCTGATTGTAAAATAATTAGAAGTTAATTGTAAAAGCGACCAACTTGTAGGGCTGCGAATGTCGTTATCCATTTGGACATCTATTTACAAGCATAAAAATCATTTTCAAATTGAAAAATCACACAGTAAGATTTCTTTTAATTTATAACAGTTATATTTTAACTCTAGTTTTGCTAATGGGACCTTAGTAAACTAATGTGTGTGTTTGATTGAGTGAGTATATCACTGGCCTGTTTAATCATTCCTGTGTTTTGGTCTTTCTATCCTGATGTGCTCCTTCGTTGGCATAAAAAACACAACTTATATGAGGGGAAAAATTGCCCAAGCCCTTAATGCTCATAACCTTGGGGTTTGGGTGAGCCTGGAGCTGAGGCATACCTTTCACAACTATAATCAAATGGTTTTGCTGCGTGCTAGATTGTTTGTTATGGCTCTTCAAGCCTTATTACTGGTTTGCCACAATAGCTTTGTTCAGTTCATGAGATGCTAATTATGGACCCTGATCATATAATATCCAGTATTAAGATATGTTTGCCTGCTAATTATTTTCTCTCTTTTTGCTTGCTCCCTTTATCATAGCAGACCTTTATGACTTGTGAGTGGTGCAAGTATTGAGAAATGCACTTTCATCTGGTGAATAACAACACCATGCTTTGGTCATTCTTTTTCCTTGTTTGGCTTTTGAGTGGCTTCGAGCAGCATGAAGTCTTGATATATAGTATTTGTTTAAGTTATGAAATGGTCTTTATACTTTCTTATTTATAATTTTTTTTTTCGCGCAGTTAACAAGCAATTAAACGATAAAGAGCGAGTTGCTGCTGCCTTGGAAAACCCCAACCTAGTGGATATGGTTGATGAATGCCTGGGTCCATCTTATGCTTGAAAATATTTGCAATCGTAGTTAGCATTGCTTCTTGTTCTCAAAGTTAGGTGCACAGTTGTTTCCTTTCGTGACGATGTATGTGGGAGTGCGATGTGCAGAAGCGCAGGATGCAGTCGCATTATTTGTTTCCCTGAGGCTGCTGCTCAATTTTTGTTACAGGGGGGGCAATTTGGTACTTCACAACACATCTAATTTATTGGCACGTTTTAATTACTAGAATGATGTCTCTTTCAAATTTGAAAAATGTAGAAACCAAACGAATAAACTCAGGTCAATGAAATAGTGCTCAGATTTTATTTGTATTCAACTAGCTTTTTAAGAAACTATTTGTATGTTTTTGTAGAGTAATCAAAATTCCCAAATCATTTTCAAATGTATTCTTAAAATAACTCTACTTTGTTCTAACCAAATTTGTTGACGATACAATATTCAACGCTGGCCCAAAAAAAAAAAAAAAACTGACTTTTGTGTAATTTCCATTTTTTTGGGTTTGGATTGGGCTTAATTTATTAACCTAGTACACAAAAGCCCATGATCCATTTATATTGTTTTCTTTTTAGTTGCTTTTACATTTAACCTACACTACATGGCTAACCTTTTCAACTTCTAAACAAAGTTACAAACTGGTTTTATTGTCTGGTTTCCATTCTTTTACTGTTTCACAGCTTTGAGGAGAACTAACAGGACGAGTACAGGACAGGTTAGATTTTTAAACTCTCTCTATTTTTGCCATTCAATTTACCTAATCTATTCATATTTTATTTTTTTAAATAGATTTTCATACTTTGCACATTTATAATTATAAACTATTTTTGTGCTTTTTCCTTTATATTATTTGAATTATGATGTAAATTAATTTGTTTATGATTTTTTGCTTTGGTGGTATAAGAAAATAAAACTTATTTATTCAAATCTCTTAAGCATGAAAATTGGAATTGCAGTAATGAAAAGTATGAATTTAGATGAAAAAGCAATCTGCAAATACTATTTAGTTGTTCTTAACTTATTATGATTAGGAATATTATATCCAATCGAAATATTTGAATTTTATATATTAATTTATTAATTCAAACTTGAAAATCAGTTAATATGAAAAAACAAAGCAAATTTATTTAAAATTGTGTTGATTTTGCAGCATCTATTTGTTCATTTTCATTTTTCGTTTTATGTATTTAATTAATGATGTAAGCGCAAAGGATTAAATTAAGATACAAATTTAGAATTTTTTACTTTATTATATTAAATACGAGAAATAGCTTTATATAAATTTTAAGTAAATAATAATATTGTAGTTAATTTTATTTAAATTTCTACTTACTTTGTATATGAATTTGATTTAGCTATGGACAAATTTCTCAAACGACTAGTTACAAGTAATGATTTGACTCCCAATTGTTCAAAGCATCCCCATTTAGAAATCAACATAAATGATCTTCCTTCTGATTCAGGATTACGGAAAAAAATTTCAAACTATCACCTTAATGATTGTGATAAAATATGATAGGCCTATTTGCAAGAGGTCCATGTCAACCTTTTGACCATGATTTTCCATAAAAAAAAATTGGAAATATTTATCGTCCATTTGTTCCTTCTCGTTTTAAAGAATATAGTAATTGGTTAGAGTACATTGTTTGAAAGGATGTAACCTTTTGCTTGTGTTGTTATCTGTATAGGCTAGATATTGGAGATCAAGCAAGTGGTGATACTTTTGTCGTTGATGAATTTATTAACTGGAAAAAGAAAGAAAGATTTCAAATTTATGTAGGAGGTCCAAATGGTGCTTATAACAAAGCTTAGAGCAATTGCCAAGATTTGATGAATCAAAAGCAACATATCCAAGTTCCTTATGCTAGACAATCCAATTAAGCTCGAAAGGACTATCGTATTCAACTTACTACATCAGTTGATTGCATTCTATTTCTTTTGCGTTAAGGACTCGCTTTTTGTGGTCATGATGAGTCGGAGGCTTGTAATAATGACGGTAATTTTTTTGCAACTTTTACGATTTTTAGCTGATCATAATCAAGATGTCAATAATGTTGTTTTAGAAAATGTTCATGGTAATCTCAAAGTCATTGCTCCTTATATACAAAAAGATATTGTTAAAGTTGCTGCAATAGAGACCTCTAATGCTATAATTAATGATCTTTAAGGTGAGTTATTTTCTATTTTCATTGATGAGTCTCGTGATATCTCAATCAAAGAGCAATTGACCATTGTTTTATGCTATGTGGATGCAAAAGGATGTGTGCTTGAGCGATTTATTGACATTATTCATGTTAGTGATATTACCTTTGTATCTCTCAAGTCTGCAATAGAGGGATTATTTTCAAAACATGGGTTGAGTTTATCATCTCCACGTGGGCAAGGCTATGATGGAGCTAGCAATATGGAAAGAGTAATTAATGGTTTAAAGACTTTGATTTTGAAAGAAAACAGTTCTGCATACTAAGTTCATTGTTTTACTCACCAATTTCAATTAGCACTTGTAGTGGTCGCAAAGAATCATGTGCAAATTACTCTATTGTTTAACCTAATCTCAAGTTTATTGAATGTAGTTGGACCTTCTTGTAAGACAAAGGATATTCTTCATGAGAAACAATTTAGTAGGATTGTTGAAGAATTAAAAAATTATGAAATCTCCAGTGGTCGAGGTTTACATCAAGAAACTTCTCTTCAAAAACTTGGTGACACATGTTGGGGCTCGCATTATGGGTCATTAGTAAATCTAATTGTGATGTTGACTTCGTAGTTGATGTGTTTGAGATCATTTTGAAAGAAGGAATAAATTCAGGGCAAAAAGGTGAAGCATATGAGTTGCTTGATTCTATTCAATCCTATGAGTTTGTATTTAACTTGCTTTTGATAAAAAATATCTTGGGTATCATAAATGAATTATCCCAAGCATTACAAAGAAGAGATCAAGACATTCTCAATGCAATTTCTTTGGTTAGAGTTTCTAAAGAAAGGCTAAAAATGATAATAGACGATGGGTGGCAATCCTTAATTGATGAAGTTTCTTTATTTTATAAGAAACATAGTATTACCACTCTTAATATGAATGATAATTTTGTGGTTCAAGGAAGGTTAAGACATAATGCACAATAAATGAAAATTTTGCATCATTATCAAGTGGAATTATTCTATACTGTAATTGATATGCAACTTCAAGAGCTTAACAATTGCTTCAATGAGGTCAATATAGAGTTGCTTCTTTGTATAGCATGCTTGAATCCAAGTGATTCTTTTCAAGCTTTTAATAAGCAAAAATTGATTCAGATTGTTGAATTTTATCCTTTTGATGTTTCTAAAGTGGCCTTGTTGTTACTCTTGGCAATCAACTTGAAAATTATATTGTTGATATGAGACCTGATGATCAATTTTCAAATCTAAGAAAGATTAGTCATCATGCCAAAAAATTGGTTGAAAAAAAAAAAGATGTGTCCCTTGGTGTTTTTACTTGTGAAATTACTTTTGATTTTGCCAATTGCCACTACTTCAGTTGAAAAAGTATTCTCGGCAATGAAGATAATGAAAAATGGATTATGTAATCAAATAGGAGATTCTTGGATAAATGATTGCTTGATCACATATGTTGAAAAAGATATCTTTAATAGTATTAATAATGAGAAAATTTTACAACGATATCAGAATATGAGGACTCGCAGAGAAATATTGTGATAGATTGCTCATAAGAAGAATTAGACAATGATATTTTTTATTTTGATTTATGTTCTAAAATTCTTCCAGTAAGAATAAATGATATGATGGATGTAATCTTTTTTGCTTCCATCTATGTTTTGTCAGTTTTTTAATGGAGAACATAAATATTATAAAGGTATTATGACTTTCTTTTTTGCTTCCATCAGTGTTTTATTAGTTTTTTTTATGGAGAATATAAATATTATAAAGTTATTATGGCTTCTCAATAATATAAGAAAATTTTGAACTATCTATCTATAGTATATATAAAAGTGGAAATGGGGGGAGGGAATAATGAGATTTTCGATAGCGCCCTTAATGAAATTTAAAATATCCTAAAATAACATTAGTTATAGCCAATTAGAAAATTACATTTTATTATTAATATTTTCATAAAATTATTTTTAAGTCAGTAATGTCTTCTCACTTACGTGAGAAGTGAGAGGTTTCAAGTTCGAATCCTCTTAATCACGAGCATTTTCATCAATTTAGTGAGTGAAAAACTATTCCTTATTGATAGTCCACAGTGTTATTTTGACTCAATAGGTCTCATAATGAATTAAAGGAAATTTTTTTTTAAATAAATACATATAGATAATTAAGCAATTAAAAATTTATGTTTTATCTTTGCTAAATTTATTTTTTAATAAATATATATAATAATGATATATTTAAAAATATTTTTATGTTTTAGTTATTAAATATAATTCTTTTAGGATATAGATAAAAAGAAGTAAATATGTTCTTTTATTAATTTTTTTTCTTTATGTTTGTATGATTTGATTAGATGTATTTTTTAAAAATAAAATTTTAAATATAATATATATAATTTTTTATTAGGGAGATAAAAAAAGAAGAAAAAGTATATTATTTTTATTAATATTTTTTTATGTTTGTAAGATTTAATTAGATATATTTTTTAAAAAGTAAATTTTTAAATAGAATTTACATAATTAAACCTGAGATAATAAATAATTAAAAATTTTAATTTAAAAATATATAATATTTTATTTATATATTTATATATCTATATACATTGAAATATTTTTTTTTGGCGAGTTTTGAAAGAGTTTTATTTTTAATAATAATTTTTTATTTTTTTTTTGTCGTTACTAAATAATTTGTAACTACTATCATTTTAATTTAGTAAGAAATTTAAATCTCATTGCAATAAATATACGGTCGACTTATATTAAATATTTTAAATTTTCTTGATATTTTTTTCTTTTATATCCTAATCTTTTTTAATCAAAATAAAATAGTGTTTAGAGAACTGAAAAAAAACTAAAACTATATAGTTCTGTTTGGGTTAATTTTTAAGATTTCAAGAATTTGTGTGCATGTGTATATATTTCACTAGGTAAATAATATTGCTACCATAGCCAAAGTAACTTCTATTATTAATTCAAATTATCATCTCATTTTTTTTCTTTTACCTAACAGTAAAAAAGTAATTTATTATTATTTTTCATTATAATTATATATAGATATTAATTTGAAGTTAAAGGTAGAGATCGGAGATTGAATAATGACTTGATTTTCTTTTTGGACACTTATTATAATTTTAAAAATTTCATTTATAAATTAGGGACTAAACAATTAGGTCTAGGGATTTAGTTGAACTTTATTTTGAAGCCACTTAATTATATGAAAACAGAATTAAATATATAAATAGTATTATAGCAAGTAGTTTGTATGTCAAGTGTAATACAAATTAACCACTTATTTTTATTTTAACCTACATAAAATTTATGCTTTAATATTATATAAAGAAAAAAATGAATATATAATGAGCATAGTCAACATGCAACACACGTCTTACAAAAAACTAGTATAATAAATATCAATGTCTATTTATTTGTGTTAATATACTTCATATTTATCTTTTTTCTATATGTTGAATTGTATATTGTATGATTTGTTTTCTTGCAAACTTGCATAGTTGCACTGTTATTATTTTTTACTTGATGTGTGCGCACAAATCTAAAAAATTATATGAGGCTTCAAAACATATAAGATATGTCTTTGTTTTATATTCAAATGACTTATAAATTAGTTTTACATTATTTTTACTTTTCAATAATTTTAACCTTTATAATTGTGATTAGTAATCTATGAATAGATAGTTTTATAGTTAAAATAAAATAAAATAGAGAAGTTGAAAGTCTGCCTCCCAATGTAAAATCATGGATCCGCCCTTAACAACAACTTGAGATACATGAAATTTTGAGTAACTTGGTTAACACCTAACAATCCATAAATATCCTCTTTCATACTACAACTAGTATTAGAACTAAAAAAAGTTATCAAACTTCATAAAATTGAACAATTTCCCTAAAGCATGCTAGTATAGTTGAAGGCAATGCTAAATTACAAACGCCTCCGGAATCATTACTTGGAAAAAATAGAAAGCATTATTTGCAAAAAATAGATGTGAGACCAAAGGAGCAGCCTGAACCACCTAACACTCATGAAGTTGACCACCCCTCTCAAATTTTTAAAGCAAAGTTGAGAGGTCTTCCATGCAAATTATGAATAAATAAGGCAAGAGTGGATCTCCCTATCTCAAGCCTCGACTTTGAGTGATCAGTCTATAGCTACAACCATTATGCAAAATATTATAAGTAATGGAAGTAACCATATTCATTACCTTTACTACTCAATTTTCACAAAAGCCCTTAAGCATAATTCTCCATGAAACTTGCCATTCAACCCTATGATGGGCTTTATTCATGTTAGTTTTCAAGCTTCCTACACCAACTTTTCCTTACACTTGTATCTTCAATCCCATTTTTTATATCCCTTTCCTAAATTCTTAAAAAAAAAGAGAAATCATATTTTTCTTTTTTGATTGGATCTATCTTTTCAACTTGTAGCATCTTAAAATGAATTTTGTATGTTTTTTGCTTTAGAAAATGCATAATCTCATAGGCTATTTATAGACGCTCAAATTTTGCATCTAAAAGGTGAACATAACACCATTTTTCATATAAAATTTGATTGGGATTCCGATCACTTCAGTTTTTAGACCAATGGTCCATGGCTGAGATTATCTACATGTTTAACATTTTTATTTTTCTAGATCACTAAGCGTTTCACGATAAAATCGGGCCTAGGAAGCGATGCACCACCTCGTTTTGTGTGCCACTTGGTTTGTTTTAGTAGAAGTGGGCCAAGAACCATAGCGGGGACTAACAGTGGCATTTTTGCCACATCAGCCCTAGATGGGGCCACCCCTCCCTCAAATGTATGTAAATAGACATTGGGGGGTGAGCCTTGAAAGAGGATTTTTGGGTAGCTTTAAGGGAACTTTTGAAATTTCAAAACTCAATCTAAGAAATCAAAGGAAACCATTGTTTCCCTTTGTTCTAAGATTGTGATCCATTGCTTTTTTTTTTTTTTTATCAAGAACCCTCAAGAAAATACTAGAAATCCCAAAAACACATTTTTAATTTTCAATCTTGGATTGTTGGATCAAAGATCAAAGAGTTGGGTTCTTTCATCCATTTCTATTTAATATTCAAGGAACCTCCAAGAGGTAGTTTCTAAGAACCTAAAACTCTTTTCTTCATCTTTTCGTTTTCATTTTCTTTTTCGGTGCTCTAAATATCTATTCTTGGTTTGGTTGCAAGGGAAACCTAGGATCAACCGCAAAGGGGTTTCTATGCCTCTATGGTGCGCAACCTAAGCTAGTGGCGGAAGCCACTATATGTGGCGTGCCCCATAGGCATATGGCTCATGCCATATGAGCCCAGATTCCCCTGTTTTCACCCTATTCATGCTAGAAGCCTTCTTGATCTAGGAAAGGCCCTGCGCCACTATATGTGGCGTGTGCCATAAGTTATAGCGGTTTTCCATAGCTCCTTGTGGCACAAGGCCCTTTAATTCAGAGGCTCTGAATCTATGAAAACTCAATAAATGTCCTGATTCAAAGATCCAATGACCTAGCTCCAATCCTAAAGGATTTAAGATACGTATTTGGTCATAAATGGGTCAAATAAACACTAAAACAAGATTGAGTGCTGTGATTCATGAATTTGCTCATCTTCATTGATGAACATCAAGATCATGAGCTTAAACCATGATTAATCATTAGTTTCTCGTCTTTTAATTAATGTCATTTACAATATAAGTACTTTACTTTCTTGTCATTTAATTTTATGCTCTTTAAATTAACGCTTTATAATGATTATTGCCCTAACCGTTTCATTTATTAACCTTGTACCTCAAACATGCATCATATTTCCATTTTATGATTATGTGAGTGTGAATGGTTGGGAATATATGTTTTATTACTCTATAAATATTGCTTGCCTTTGTGCAAATTATATTCGTTTGGATGATTGTTCTTTATTATGTTTCACTAGTTATTATTGCAAGATGTAAAGGGTCCATAAGGATTCCTATTATTATTTGTTTGTAATAATTGAATTGGGTTTGGGAAATTTGGAGGGGTGAGGGTATATTGTAAATAATTAGGTCGATTTTGTAACTCTTTTCTCCTTCCTCCTTTGTGTATGCTCTTTTTTTCATGTTTGTCATGATTGTAATAATTTGTATAAATGACTTGTTTTCTAAAAATTGCATTTAAAACCTTTTTACATCTCAATTTTAGTTAATCGCCTTATTATGAATTATGAATCATTGGACAATGAGGAGGCCAATTTAACCAAGTGAAATGGGGGCCTAACACCTTTTTATTTTGTACCTAACTCCCAAACCCATCTTTGGTCTAAAATTGAATTAGCCGATTCCAAATAATCGACTAATGCAAGAATTTTCCTTAATAAGGGCAACTCTAAAACAAATAAAACCATTAAGAAAAGTAAGGAAACCATTTTCCGAGGATGAGACGGGTTTTCATGAGGGAAAATCGTTAAGTTGTCTGAATGATCAAAATGATTTATTAACTATTGCAATAATCCAGGTTGGACCCGAATGTCCTGAAGATAACTCAACCCATATAACTCAAAGGGTGCTAGTGAGTCCCAATCTTCCCAAGTGAGATTGCAGAATAATGCTTCGTACACAAGAACCAGAGTTCGATCCACATGAAAGTAATAAAGAAATGAAATTCTCAAGAATTTTGCTGAGTTAGTTTCGTGTTTTAGGAGAGCATAAGCTTTTTAGACGTGGTAGTACATTATGGGCATTTTATAGGCAAAAGTGATGGACATATTTTTTACAATTGTCGGCCACTGTGCTGATAGTGGCGCACGCCACTACGTATGATGCAAGCCATAGCCATAGTGGCACACATCACTGAAGCTCAGATAGCGGCAGCAAGAAAAGGGAAAGTGTATGTCTTGAATTGTATCATGACAAATCGACCACATGCAACCCAAGGTTATTCATAATGCTAGAACACATTTGAGATCACTCAGAAAAGACAAAGAAATCAACATTCATATAAATAAATAAAGAACAAGGTTTGAATCCCTATTACAAAATTTGTCAAATGTTCATGACCTATCTAATGAAAGAGAAAGAATAAAAAGAAAGAAGAAAGCAATGAATAAAGCTCTATTGCAACATATATGAGGTCGTCTCCTCCGAGTCCTCGCTCTCATCATCATCAACCTCTTCAATCACAACTGATCTACGATCGCGGTCGATGCTGCGGCTAGCTCTTCCACCACAAGTGTCCCGACCCAACCTCTCGGTGTCACGCCAGTTCTTTGCATCATGCAAAGCATATTAGTATTGCATACAATGCATATATGAAATTCATAGCACATTCTTTTTCTTTGTTGCTTTTTTTTTACTTATATAGATATGCTCATTAGAGAGCCTCGCCGCAACAAGCTTAAGAAAAGGGGCATAAGTAAATAATGAAAGCTAAAAGAGAGAAGACATCAGTTTCTAATGATAAAGATTAGACTTACATGAGTGCAACCAGGCGGAGTCATCCAGCAGGGGCTCACTATGTGCATATTCAGCATATCTTGCACATGCAACCCTATGTGCGTAAATATAAAAGTAAATGAGGCACTTGGGGCATGCTCTGGTTTTTCGACCACAACAACAGTGTCCGGTGCCTCAGTTTCAAAATCCCTCTTGATGCGCTTGCCGTGTTGCTGTTGCAATAATAAAGCATAGATAATAACCGATCAAATAACGCACTGGGGTAATGCATAGAAAGTTAAGTGATACTTACCTATGAAGGGGCAGCTCGCTCATCCCCTGTTTCTTTTTCTTCCTCCTCCGTCATCAGTTCATCATCAACAAATGGAGGTTCTCGTACCAATATGTGAGTCCAACCAAAAACCTCATAAGCACTGGGTACAAAGTCAGCCAGATGCTTAATGGCCATTGTGCTTGTCCGTGCCACAATAATCATCTGCTTCCCTTTTATCCCTCTGGTAGCCAGCATATAGTAAGGGAGTGTAACAGTCCATTTTTTTTCAGTTTTATTTTGTAGTGTCGGTAATGGTGATTTATCGGTCTGTGAATAATACCATCGGTCTGGGACTTAGTATTATTTTGGTCCGGAAAAATTACTATACATGTCTAATATTTTATTTAATATTTTTGGAGCACGTTTGCATAATTTAGGTGGGTAGAAAGTACTTCATGAATATTTTTAGAGAATGAAGGTATATAATGAATAGTGTTTTCTAGTGTAGTATGCTAAGAAATAATTGAGGAATTATTTTTGTGGAGTTAATTTAATTAATTGGTGGAGTTAAATAACAATTAGAGGAGAATTATTTGATGAATAATTAGAGCCATTGGATGAGAATACTAGGGACTTGATCATAGACACTCATTTGGCATAAAACTAAGAAGCCAAATTTGACTTTTCTACTTAAAAGTTACCACTCATTAAGCAACACTATTCACTTTCTTCTCCACTCCTCCAGCACCAACTTCTTCTTCATCTTCTTCTCCATTTCTTTTAATTTCTCTACCTCTAAACTACCTTAAATTTGATGAATTAAACCAAAGCTTGGTGGTTTAGCTTGAAGAACTAAGTAAGAGAAGTAGTTTTTGGAGTCCATAAGCTTAAGAATTGGAGTTTCTACCAAAAGTAAGTAAGTTGTGATTTTTGAGTTTTATGAATTAATAAGTAGAATTTAAGGTTTAGACTTGTAATTGATGCATTAAGTCATGCTCCATCTATTTCTTTTGTTAATCTTTGATTTTAATGGGCATTTTTCCTACTTTGAAGAAGTTGGAGAACCCTCTACTAAAGGGAAGGAGAAAGCCAAGGATTGAGGCTCTCCAAGCTTCTTAAGGCTTATTCTAAAGGTTAGTGCAATAATACTTTCATTCCCCTTTCATTTTCTTCAAGTTTCATATCTTTAGGTTTTGAGTGAATTTTGAGTTCTTGTTGATTTTGTTGGAGAATTGCTTAATTGATTGATTTTACATGATTTTCCATGTATTCTAAGCTTGATAAAATGCTTGAGTGGGAAAAAGAATAATTCCTCTTCATTTCCCATGGTTGGCCGAACCTCCCTAAGAGGAAGGCCTTTGATTTTGCTTCTTGCTTTTGATTCCTTTTATGGTAAATGTGTCTTTGAAAGGTGTTCCTTTAAGTAAGTGTGATTATTTTTAAAAAGGAAATAATTTCCCTTTCTTTTTCAAGGTTAGCCGAACCTATGGTGGGTGAAGGACACCTTGTTCTTTTGATTTCTATGCTTGATTTCAACTTAAATGAGTTTGTTAATAAGCAATTTAATGGTGGTTAAAACCTCTTTCTTGAATGCTAATGTTTGAGAGTTTTTGTAAGACTTAAAGAAAGCTTTAAATGTGTGAAAATGAGTTTGTAAGGCTAAATATGTTTAACTAAAGGTGTAATGTCTTAATTAAGTATTTTTGACTTGAAATGTGGGGGTTTGAGGAAGGGAAAAATCCCCATTTTGATTCTAACACGTCCATTTAGCCCTGGAAGAGGAACTTGGATATTTTAGGTTAGTCCTTCTTCAAGAACAGACATAGACCATTAAATCAACCATTCGCGGTATGCATTAAGCTAATAAATAACCCATAGCTAGATTACCTTAATATTTGAGTATTTAAATCCTTAAATATTGTTAGCCTTAATTGTTTGTTTTCATTTGTGTTTATTTAGATTTTATTGTAATTATTTATTGCTTGTCGAAATATTATTTTACGGTCGTTCTAATGATTGTTAAACATAGAAATTAGTAATCTATTCTCCAATCCCTGTGGATTCGACAACCTTTTTCTCTATATTACTTTTATGGCCCGTGCACTTGCAGAATACACACTCGTTGCCCATCAAGTTTTTGGCGCCGTTGCTGAGGATTGGTGCCTTGAATAGATATTAATTTGATTGCAAGACAATTAATTAAGAAATTTTCTTTTATAATTTTTTAAAAAAAAACAAAACTGACGAAAAAAAATATATACGTTTCGTAAGAATAGTAATAGTATATGTATCATATTTAATATTTCTTTTTTTTCCTTTTTTTCTTTAACTGTTTCGGTTAGTCATTTTTCCTTTTCTTTCGTTTTCTTTTCCTTTTTCAAATTTTATCTTAATTTTTATTTGTATTTTCTTTTAGTTAATTGGTTTAATTAATTTCTAAAAAAATATTTAAAAATATAAAATAATAAAAAAATAATATTAATTTTAAAAAAATAATAATAAAAAAAATTTATAAAATAATAAAAAATAATAAACATAAAACTTTTATTTCGAATATTTTGGATTATCTTCTTTTTATTGTTTTAGCAAACTAACCTTTTATGCTAAGATCTAGAAGTGCAAAATTAATAACTCTCGATCTTGAGATTGAAAGGACAGGTCGCGCACTAAGGAGCGAAAATCCGAGATATCAAGGGAGAAGGCAAAGTTCGATAATCAGGAGGCGAGGAAGTTCGAAACTAGCATTAGAAAGCAACGAAGTGATAGATCTGCCAGAAATTCCAGTTCAGGATCGGACTGAAGAAGAAATTCCAAATAGAAATCGACAGTTGGACATGAAGGCCGAAGAAAGAGTTTTGTGGAAATTAAATATTCCAAAACTGGATGGAGCACAACCAGCTGTAGTAAGACCACCTGTAGCCACAAATAATTTTGAAATTAAGCCGTCTTTAATTTTTATGGTACAACAGTAGCAATTTACAAGGCTACCAGATGAAGATCCCAATGTTCACATTACAACATTTTTGGAGACTTGTGACACTTTGAAAATTAATGATGCATTAGACAAAGCAATTCGACTGAGGCTATTTCCATTTTTACTACCAGATAGAGCAAAACGTTGGTTACATTCTATGCCTGCAGGATCATTCACTACCTGGGATGAATTGAGTTGAGCCTTTCTGCAAAAATATTTCCCACCTAGCAAAACCACAAGGCTAAGGAAGGAAATATCCAATTTTCGGATGAAGGAAGATGAAACTCTGTATGAAGCCTAGGAAAGATTCAAAGATCTTCAACGAAAATGCCCGCACCATGGATTTGAAAAGTCAGCTTTGGTTCAACAATTTTATGATGGAGCTGCACCAACCACACGAAGTACCTTGGATGCCGCAACAGCTGGATCATTTTTGAAAAAGCAAATTTCAAAAGCATACAGCTTATTGGAAAAAATGGCAGTTAGCAGCTATAGATGGAATGAAGAAAGGGGTGCACCACGGAAGGTAGCAGGAGTCTTGGAAGTGGATGGATTGACACTATTATCAACTAAATTGGATGCATTGGCTAATAAGTTTGACAAGCTTAGTGTAAATGCAGTAGCAATGTCGTAGACAGGACGTGAAGCCTATGGAAATTTTGATCATGCAAATGGAGAAGGCCAATTTGGAATGACTGAAAGTACAGTGGAGCAAGCCAACTATGTTCACAATAATTTCCAATTAGGCCATTTTCAAACACTTATCACCCAAACTTTTCTTGGTCCAACTAGCAAAATCAAACTTTTAGACAAAATTCAGCCCCTAACTAAAGACCACCACCACTTGGATTTCAGAAACCAAACCCATCACAATTTCAACAACCTTACCAAAATCAATTGTCAAATCTTGAATCCTTACTCCAAAGTTTTATGCAAACCCAAAAAGTAATAAATAATGGTCAAAGTCAGAACATCAAACAGTTGTCTGATAAGGTGGATGAGCTACTCGCTCATCAGAAGGTTACATATAATCTAGTTGCACAACTAGCTAGCTCCTCTAATTCCAAAGCTTACGGGAAATTTCCCAATCAACCAGTTCCTAATCCAAAAGAGCAAATCAATGCAGTGACTCTAAAAAGTGGTAGAATTTTGGAAGATTCGAACCCAAAGCCGTGCAACGAGAAGCGAGTAGAGAAAGAAGTAATAGACTTAGAAGGAGAATCTGAGCTGACATTGGAGGATGAAAAGAAGGAAGAAGAACTGAAGAGACTCAAGGAGGAAGACATACAAAGAAGAATGAAAGCCTTTGAATCACCACTTCCTTTTCCTCAAAGATTGAGACAAGCACAACTAGACAAGCAGTTTGGAAGATTTTTAGACATGCTGAAACAGATCTCTGTCAATATGCCCTTCACAGAAGTTATATCTCAAATGTCGTCTTATGCCAAATTCCTGAAGGAGATACTGACAAAGAAGAAAAATTTTGAAGCTTATGAAATAGTGGCTCTGACTGTGGATTATAGTGTACTAATCTAGATAAACTACCTCCCAAACTTAAGGACCCTGGAAGTTTCTCCATTCCTTGTAAGGTTGGCATTATGAAGATCAATAAGGCGCTTTACGATCTTGGAGCCAGTGTCAGTTTGATGCTGCATTCTATCTTCAAGGAGATGGATGTAGGAGAACTCAAGCCAACTCAAGTGATCTTACAACTGGCAGACCGATCCATTAAATATGCCATTAGGATAGTAGAAGATGTATTAGTAAAACTCGAGAAATTCTACATTCCAATTGATTTTGTGATATTGGAGATGGATAAAGATGCACCTGTACCTATTATTCTTGGCCATTGCGGGAGCACTCATTGATGTGAAAGAAGGAAAGCTTACTCTGAAGATTGGTGATGAAGAAGTAGTATTCAATTTATTTGAAGCTATGAAACGTCCTGCAAGTGTTTCGGAATGCCTTCGAATTGATGTGGTAGATAAAGTAGTTAAAGAGATGTCTATAAATGAGAGTCATTTTGACCCATTAGAGGCTTGTCTTGAGAATGCCGAAGGAACCTTAGCAACAGCGCATGAAGTGCAGAGCTACAAGGAAATGATGTAGCAAAATCCCCCACTATCCTTCTTAGAAAGTTCAAAATTTGAAGAATTAGATAATCATGATGAAGGAGAACATTCTGTCCCAAACCCATCTCTAAAAGAGGAGGATGTACCACAGGTAGATCTTAAACCTTTATCTCTTAAATTAAGGTGCTAGAGAATTGGGAATGTGTCAAGAAGAGACGAAATGCCACTCCATGGGATTTTGGAGGTTGAAGTATTTTATGTTTGGGGGATAGACTTCATGGGACCTTTCCCATCGTCTTACTCAAACAAGTACATTTTATTGGCAGTTTATTATGTTTCTAAGTGGTTAGAGGCAGTTCCTTCACTAACCAATGATGCAAGAGTGGTTATAAAATTTTTGAAGAAATTTGTGCTGACCAGATATGGGGCGCCTCGAGTTCTCATCAGTGATGGAGGAACTCATTTTTGCAATCATAACTTGGAAACACTTCTGTAAAAATATGGAGTCACCCACAAAGTAGCAACTCCTTATCACCCACGACCAGCGGACAAGTTGAAATATCCAATCGAGAAATTAAAGGTATTTTGCAGAAAAAAATAAATAATATCAGGAAGGGTTGGGCAATTAAGTTGGACGATGCTCTTTGGGACTACAGAACCGCTTATAAAACCCCAATTAGAATGTCGCCTTTTAGACTAGTGTTCGGAGAATCAGGTCACCTACCTGTAGAATTGGAACACAAGGCCTTTTGGGCGATCAAAAAATTAAACATTGATTTAAAGGCAGCCGGAGAGCGTAGATTGTTGCAGCTCGATGAACTTGAGGAATTAAGACTGGATTCCTATGAAAATGCCAAAATCTACAAAGAGAGGACTAAGGCATGGCACGATAAGCACGTTCGAAGGAAAGAATTCAAGGAAGGGAATCCTGTGTTGCTTTTTAATCCCCGCTTGAAACTCTTTCTGGGAAAATTAAAATCCCATTAGTTTGGGTCCTTTCGTGTAATAAAGGCGTTTCCTCATGGAGCAGTCGAAATTCAAGGCAAATTTTCCAAACCTTTCAAAGTCAATGGCCAGCGTTTAAAGTCGTACCTAATTGATGAGGGTATACCGCAAAGAGTCAAACACTCCTTGACAGAGCCACCAGGTTGATCCAGAAAAATTGTAAGGTCGAGCTAAGGACCTAAAGCTAGCGCTTATTGGGGGGCACCCCAATCATTTTTATTTTTTTGTGTTTGTTTATTTTTACTTCTTTCTTTTTATTACTAATTTCACCTTCTTTTCTTTTACATTTTATCATTTTAACACTACTTTCTCTTGTTTGCTTTTCTTTTTGGAATTTTCAAAAAAAAAAATAAAAAAAAAAGAGGGAAGAAGGACAAAATTTTTCATTGTAGGCACAAATGAGAATCAAGATGATCATTCCATAGCCCATCCCTCCTTCATTAGTAGAGGTAGACACGAATGACACTCAAGATGATCATTTCACAACCCATCTCTCTTTCACTACAGAGGCAGGCACAAATGACAGTCAAAAGGATAATTTCACAATTCATTTCTCCTCCACTGTTAGAGGTGGTAGGATAATTTTTCTATATAATGACCCACTTTTCAGGTGCAACTTTCTAACCTCTCTTCATGCTTTGTTATGGATGTTGGAATACCCATTGACACTACTATTTTTATTCCCAACTTGTATTGTTTTGCATATTCTAATAGTCTTAAAGGTACATTCTCAGCAATTAAGTATGGGAGATACCTCTTTCTGGTGATATTCTTTTCACCCTCACTCTTTTCTTTTCATTAACATTGAGGACAATCTTCAGATTAAGTGTGGGAGAGCAACAATTAATTCATTTTACAAAAGAACCTCCAAAAAGAGCATTCCATAGGTCATTTGGGTTTGCATTTGCTGTTCTAATATTTTGCAACATCCATGAAATCCCACTCATGTTTCAAAATAAAGGTTTTCATGAATTTTTGCTAGTGGATTTAATGATACATATAATTTATTTTTATCGATTTTCAAAAAGCAGCTCAATTTTACTCTTAATGTTGAATTTCTTAGTTTCCTTTAGTAATGAGATTTGATTAATTTCTAGGCTTTAATTTTTCAATTAAGTGAAAGATCTTTCTTTTAGTAATTGAACCTTACAACTTGAATTTGTAATTACCTTCATGATTATAGGATTACATGCAATTTAGGTAGAATAAAGATATGTCTAAAGAGACTTATGTGCAGACGATGTTAAACAACAAATCCTAGAATATTCTTTTTAAGACTTTTGAAGCGAAATTTAAAGATTGCACACTTTTAGGAACATGATCCAGGCATTTCTTTGGATTAACCACACTATTTCCACCATACCTTACCTTTTAAGAATTCAACCCTTGCTAGCCCTTTTGAGCCTGTAAAATGCCTAGTTTTCTTTCTTCTACATCCCTATTTAAAACCAAGACTAAAAAGCCTTTTAACCACCCACTTAGAGAAAATTAATCCTTCAATTTTAAGCAGAGGTTTGAGGAAATTGAATGCTACATTATGAGAGCACTTTTCTCTCTAAAAAGCCTACACATAGTCCATTGAAAGAAAAAGAAAATTTTTAATAGAGAAGAATTTAGATTATAAGCATCCATTTGTTAGAAACATTACAAAAGGTGTACCAGTGATATAAACAAGTCGCATGCTAAATTTCAGGTTGAAAAAGAAAAAAATAAAAAAAAGAGAAAAAAATATGTAATTTTACACATGTTAAGTGTAGAATTGTAATAAGAGGAGAAAAGAAGAGAGGAAAGAAAGGAAACAAGAAGGAACTTGTTGGTACCCAATAGAAAAGCTCTCCAAATGGCAAAAGTTAAAATTTCTCTAACCTCCTAGATATTAGAATTAAAAGGATATTTTCTCAATTTGAGCCTTTTACAGACTTGTTTTTCATTTAAACCATATTTATCCCTTTTACCCCAATATAACCTTGAAAAGACCTGTTGATTCCTTAAAGTTGTGCATTTTTCATTATTGGAGAAAAAATTGAAAAGTTTGCATATGGGATTTGTAAGATCTTATATGATAAAATACATTAATTTATCTATATGTCTAATGCACATTTCTTCTCTTAAAATATATCTGAGTTTGCCTATCTTGATTTAAGTCTATAAGATTGAAGTAATAATAGAAACTTGTTGAAGGGAACATGACCCTATTTGAATGGTCAATCGCTTGTTTGAAGAAAGAGCCATAGGATTTATTAAGTTTCATGAAATAGTATCCCTTGAAAATTGTATATAAAGGTAAATTGAGCAGAATTTCGCTCATTGCATGAAAATATTTTCCATTGCTTGAGGACAAGCAACAGTCTAACTGTGGGAGATTTTGATAAGTCACGAAAATGCATATGGTTTTATATATTTTTTTATTATTTCAGTCATGTTTTGAATTACCCTTATTAATAAATTAGTCCCATTATTAGTAGATTTTTCTATTTTTTATCTTTTCCATGAGCTGAACTAATTCCTACTATTTTAGGTAAAGAAATCAAAGGAAATAAACGTTGTTTGATAATTTCGCATTAATTTAGTTTATATTCCTAGAGTGACCTTAAGAATAATCACTCAATATGTCACTTGAAATCCTTGAAATGACCTTAAAAATGATTATTCGATAGGTCATCTAAAATTTATACTCTCGGAATGACCTTAAGGATGATCATTCAACATGTCATTTGGAACTGAAAAATCAGCTTTCTGCATGGCTAACAGTGTCGTTGCACAACTATAACTAAGTCTCTCTTTTGCAGCACCTTTAGCCCACTTGGTTAGTTACACATCTTATCCTTTGGCAGTGAAAAGAGTGGTAACAAAAAGATGGACATTTGAAAAGAAAGGAAACGAACAAAGCAGGAATAAGTTGCTCAAAGGCTACCAATGGGTGACATTGATTGGACACCTTCCTAACAATCAACAACCACTTGCTGGTTGCTTCTTCTCTTAACAACCAATGGGCTGGCTCTCTTGACACTCTCTCTTTGCCAACATTATTTTTAATAAGTGATTTGGGCATTTGTGGCTCTCTCTCTCTCGGCATCTTCCTTTTCCTCTCTCATAACAACACTTCCAATAACCACTTGTGGCTCCTTCTCAAAGAGACAACAGCGTTAACTTCTCTCCCAATCCCATCTCTCCATCTCATCTTCTTCTCAATAAACCATCAACAACCATTTTCATTCCTTGTTTCTTCTCCACCCATGCCCGCACAAATCCAAAGCAACAACATCATTGCAGAAGGACTAATCAAAGGAGCTTGCAACAATCAAAGGAACAAAGGGCTGCTGGACCAATAGGAAGGGATATAAAAGCTGAATATCAAGACTTGGATGTAAAACTTAGCTGCAAAATAGTAAACAAACCCAAGTTTTATTATTATTCAATGCTTTTATTTCTATATTTTTATTGGAACATAATTATGGATGTTAAATTAATTTTTATGCTAGGCTAAACTCTAAATCTAGTTATGAGAACTATTTATTAAATTAATGTGTGCAAGAATGGTTTGATTTATTTTTATTTAGGCCTAAAGGTTCCTGATTTAATATGTTTAATCTTAATGCTTGTGGATATGTTGGGCCCCATATTTGCATGATTTTTAGACCAACTTGTATGATTGGAAAATTGACTTGTTAGTCGGACCGCACATGTTAAACTAAGAAAAACAGACCTAGGGATAGGCTGGATTTGTTCGAGGACCAAGGATTAACACCTACTTAATGGGTTTCAATCAACGTAGTACCACGAAAGTAGCTACCATTTTAATTCTAACACGTCCATTTAGCCTTGGAAGAGGAACTTGGATATTTTAGGTTAGTCCTTCTTCAGGAACAGATAGAGACCATTAAATCAACCATTCGCGGTATGCATTAAGCTAATAAATAACCCATAGCTAGATTACCTTAATATTTGAGTATTTAAATCGTTAAATATTGTTAGCCTTAATTGTTTGTTTTAATTTGTGTTTATTTAGATTTTATTGTAATTATTTATTGCTTGCCAAAATATTAATTTACGGTCATCCTAATAATTGTTAAACATGGAAATTAGTAATCTATTCCCCAATCCCTATGGATTCAACAACGTTTTTCTCTATATTACTTGTACGGCCCATGCACTTGCGAAATACGCACTCGTTGCCCATCAGATCTGAGATGATTGATGTGGTTATATAGAAGTGCTGCGTGATCTATTGTATTGATTTGGAGTTTTGGGGTTTGAAGGAGTAAATATTGAAAGTGTATTTATTTTCTTTGTGTGGCAAGTTGATTTTTAGGGGAAACTTTTGTGAATTTTTCGTAGGAATTTCCCTAAAACCTTTATTTTTTAAATTTTAATTACTTACCTCTTTATGAAAACTTAGCCACTTCTAATATATGATTTAGATTATTAAGTAAGGTAAGACGGTGCAATCGGCACCGAATGTGGCATTCGTCATCTGGTCCTCCGGGATTGGGCGGTGGGTGTTATAGGGAATCCATGCGAGACCCTCCTCTATGAAGCATTTAGGTCCCACTCATATACCCTCTCTCCAAGGTAAAACATATCATAGAAGAAATCGGGCAAGAGTAGTGTCCTCTATTGATATAGTACAACTGCCTAAATAAAGTCTAGGAATTCAACAAGTAGACCAATGGGTATTTATATATCTACATAGACGCAAAGAATAATGATTGGCACAAATTAAGAAAAATGAATCAAGTTTCAGTTTCTTGATGGAAAAGAAACTTACAATGGTCCACTGCAGGCAATTTTGCATTTGCCAGAATACAAAAGGATCAAAAGTGATGTGAGCATAGTTCATGTCGCACCTCCACGCTTAACCTCAGGGTAGAGATTTCTTGTCTACACTAGCACCAAAACCAATAAGTCGGGGCATAAGAAGTACTCGATCCTCATAAGCCCATATATGTATAAAAGAAGACAAGCAATAATCAATTGAAAGATATAGGCAAATAGAAATAATGCAATGAACAAAAAAATTGAATTTGCTATTTTACCTCTATGACATGTCTACAACCTGTCTTTAAATGGCTACCTCTCATACAGAGGCCCATGTCATAGTACATATACGATAAAGCAATTGCTCTCCAACTCTGCCATCTAGTCGCATTAAGATCCTGCAGCAGTGGCAATAATGCTAAATCCGCGTCATTCCCATGGCTGGTGAAGAGAGTGGTCACCAACAGGTAGGAAAAATAAGCTCAGACCACTATGTCCACCTCCATCACCTCTACTTCTTCTTGAGGCATCTCTAGATACCGAAAAAAGATGCTATAATATTGTATCCTTCCTAGGATAATGGTAGGCTCAATGTCAATGGCAAGCTGAGGCTCACTCATAATCCAACTTGACTCAGAGATCAAAGTCAATCATAAAAAACAATTGACCATCCTCTAAATGGTAGGCAGATGATAGGATCAAAGTCGATCAAGGTGATAGTCATCTTGCCAAATAGAGGATGGAAAGTGTAAGTGGTGTCCATCCATCGCTCCATTAGCACTAGCAAACTCGAGTGCAGACTTTGCCTAGGCACACGAAGTAAAGTATCAACAAATCGCTCAAAGTCAACCTCTTGGATGTGGTCCTATACTCTCCTCGACAATTGATTGAACCATTCATCAGCATTGCAGGCATTTTTGCTAGCTTCAACTTATGCTACGCTTTTCAACAAGCCAGAGCATTGTGAGTAAACAAATTAAATAAGTGCAAGGCAACACATATGCATGTTTATTACATGTCATAGGAGAAATATCAACAAGAGGATGAACTATCACTTTAGTGGCGCAAGGCACAGAAATTGGTGCCTGCCACTTCATTAGTGCCCAATGCCACATTGTTAGGTCCTCATACAGTAAGCTTGGCTCCCACGCCTTACTTAGGCAACACAGAAGTAAAGAGGCTCACACCTCAACCAATGTGATGCACACCATATATAGTGGGTCATGCAACAGTGACGCACTTTGGCCCATTTGCTGCGATACAACTCTTATGCTTTGCCGGTAACCCACTTTGGCTTGCCAGCTCAGCAAGGGCATCACCACTGGTCATAGGTAAAATTTCCAAACAATAGGTAAATATTTTCCTCATTTCATGTGCCATGGCACAATTCTCAATAAATTCATATATTTTCATACAAAGTAAAGCATTTCCATATATTTTTGTGCAAATTCAAGCATTTCCTTAAATTTTCATGCAAAGTCAAGCATTTTCACACAAACACTCTTTTTTGGGTACAATCACATAATTTTTCTTTGTACTAACCTTAATTGACTAAGGCCTTTATTTTCTGTTAGCAAAATTCTTTCTCACAAGAATCGTCTAAAGCAATGCATTTCAGTTCAAGCTGTTCAAAGTTTCACTTATCCAAAGCAACACATTTCAGCTCAAGCCATTCAAAGAACACACCTATCCAAAGTGACACCAATCCAAAACAACGCATAACCAAAGTGATGTACTTCAAATCAAGTTGTTCGAAGAACGCATCTGTCTAAAGTGACAGATTTCAGCTCAAGTCATTCAAAGAATGCATCCGTCCAAAGTGATGTACTTTAGATAAAGATGTTCAAAGAATGCTGTCCAAAGTGACACATTTCAGATCAAATCCATCAAAAGGGTACATTCACCCATAGAAAATGTCAACCACCACCATGACGTAATTCTTCCATTAAGTCTCGCCAAAATTGACATTTCTCATTACCAAAACCACTAAAATGGCACACCTCCTACATCTAAGTCAATCAAAGAGTGAAACCTAGTCCAAAGGACACCTACCCTGTCTCACCCAGACATGGAAAATTCATAACCGTCAGGCAAGTATTTCTTACTTTTACATATACTTTACTCTTTAATGGAATTTTGCTTAAAAAAATCATCAAAGTGGGGGCAAACCGTACACGCTCGATTTTTGCCCCAAAAGAAATCAATGATGATAACTTTTTGTATAACACAAAATTGAGATGTCCGGTTGCTTTGATTCTTAGACTGATAGATCATG
Source organism: Jatropha multifida (assembly GCA_948099535.1). NCBI lineage: Eukaryota > Viridiplantae > Streptophyta > Magnoliopsida > Malpighiales > Euphorbiaceae > Jatropha > Jatropha multifida. The sequence continues at coordinate 51,247 of CANUEX010007057.1, forward strand.
TTTCAAGAAAATGATTTGTTTGGTTGTTTGCACTTTTTTGGGTTTCTTGGGGTTAGTAGCAACATCAAGCTCATAAAGCGCCAAGGGTTTACCCGGTGCATCACCTCATTTTGCGTGCCACCCAGACCAATTTAGTAAAAGTAGGCTCGGCCTAATTTTAGGGCTCACTAGTGGTACTAGTCATCTAAGCCCTAGAAAAAGGCCACCTAATCTCCACATTTGCTTATAAATAGGGTAAGGTTTTAAGAGATGGAAAAAAGGGGTTTTTGGATTACAAGGGAAAAACTCTTGCATTTTCTCTACACACTCTTGATTCTAAGTTAAATCTTGTGGTTCTAACTTGGATCTTGAACTTTATTCATTCATTTTGATAGAAACTTCCCTGAACTTCATAATCAAAGACCTATAAACACACTCACTTAACTAAAATTTGAATTATTCAACAAAGCAAAGCTTTTGGTTTTCTTAAATCACTTTCCCCAAAATCTTTAGATTTTCTTCAAAATCAAGTAACTCTTGAGAGTCCTAACCCTTTTCCTTCATCTTTTTCTTTTTTTGGTGTATTAAAAACACATGCTTTGCATTGGTTGTTAGAGAAACCCATGATCAACAAATGGCCCCTAACTACGTTAGTAGTGGCACATGCCACTAGTCCATGGCACCATGCCACTACATGTGGTGCACGCCATTATGGTGGCAGTGAGGTGGTCTTGTAAATTTACTTTGAGTATCATGCTCACGGGAAGGTCTGCACCCCACTACGTGTGGCGCACACCTGCTATTAGTGGCATATGGAGCTTCATTTTAGGAACTCAGTAGATAAAATCAGTAAAACAACTCCAATTCAGAGTCCCATTCGAGTCAAGCATTAAGCAATCTTGATTTATAACGCTTAAATGACTCATTATGTCTCAAATAACAAATAAAGAATGAGATTTAAGTAGTGTATTCATAGTTGTTCATCATTCATGATGAACCTCATATTCTTGAACCCAAATCTTGTTCCATGTTAAAAATTAATCCCTTCATCTTTTTTTCATTTACTTTATGCCATTTATGTTTTTGCCTTTTAAATTTAAAAGTAATTTATTTTCATTTACTTTTACTATTATATTATCCTTTATTTAATGAGCTAACCATTGTTCACTAATCTTGTTAACATTCATTCTTGATTCCTTCATATTAATGTTGCCTATTATTAATTTTGAATGTGTGTGATTCATGCTTGATTCATTGTTTTATTCCTATGACTAGTTCATTGCTTTTTATCAAACTTAATGTAAGGGTCCATAATGGATTCCATAAGTTGCTTATTTGTAATATTATTGGATTGATATTTTAATGGGTTGTGGGTAGATTGTACAATAGGCTGTGGGTTCCAACTCTTTTCTCCTTTCCCTTTCTTTGCTTGATTATGATTTATACTTAATTATTACTGTTCATGATTGTCATGTTTCAAAATTGCATTAAAACTCAATTTCACCTCAATTAGAGTTAATCATATCATTCAAATTATGAAGAAGGCACAATAATTGAGGTTAGTTTCTAATCGAGTGGTCCGGATGTATAACACGTTCCCATGACCATAACTAACTCCCTTTATCCAATCTCTAGCTAAAATCAGATTAGTTATTTCTAAAGAAATGATTAGTTTATGAATTTTTCCTTAAAAAGGGTGGCGACTCAAAAAATAAAGTTCTTACCAAAGTAAGAGTCATTTTACCAAACTCCCTTTTCAAAATTCGCCTATTTGAGGATGTTAAAACAGGTCTAATAAAGAGAAAACCGATTTTATAAATTAAAATAAACCAAGCTTGTTTTCCTTTTAGTCATTTGGAAAAGACTATCTCATCCTCAAATGTATGAAAGGAAAATGCTATTAATTACATGTCTGAATTTTTAATTTTTTCAATTTAGAGTCTCCTAATAAAGTGGATAATCGAAAAATATATTAGGACTATGTGGGACCACTGCTTAGCTGGATGCCTATTTGGCCTAACATTTAATACTCTTGGACTGAAAAGACTAATGCAACCTGCTGTGTCAGCTACTAAATTGAAACCAACTTTTGGAAGTCTACCATGCCAGCCTGATAGTCGGTTAGAAGGCCTTTTTTAATTCATTGTGCATAAAATTGAAGATTTTACAATTATGTCACAAATTGAAATAAAAGTATGATAATGTGATAGCATGTATATCTAAAGTATGAAAGGTGAAATTAAGCCTGAAATTAATTGGCATATCGTTGTATTTTAGAAAATGCTCTAACATATCCTACTTTTTGTTTCTGTTAGATTATTTAATCTTTCTGTCTATATTTTATGAATTTCACCGTTTGTTGATGTAATACCCGCAATTAGGTGGCCTAAGTATTCTAACAATTTTGGTAATTATGTTTATTTTCGAAGGTTGAAATAATTAGAAATGCATAATAAATGGGTTTAAAGTTGATTATACTCATTTATGAAATTTTAATTGAATTTAGTTAAAGAGGTTTGAGACTCGATGATGGGTGACCTAACCTGAGAAATATTTTTATTAAATTACAGTATATATGCTTGAAGTGAAATTAAGACCAAGCTATTGATTACATTTAATTAGGACTAATTTTGGACTTAGTTAATGTAATAAAATAGTTAATAGTAAAATAAAAGGGAAAAATAAGGGGAAAAGACAACTAAGGACATAATGTATAAATTATTCATTAAGGGCATTTTGGACCTTTGGATTAAAGTGTGGTAGTATTTAAAGATAAGTTGATGATATGGCTTCTTAGGGACCACCTTTTTCTCCCTTCTTTTTCTTTCACTGCCGTCAAACTCTAGAAGAGGAGGAAAGGAAGTTTAGCTTGATTTGATCCAAGTTTTGGAAGAAATAAAATGATCTAATGCAAGAAATAATCTAAAGTTAGTTACTCCTCTCATTTTCTTGGATTATTCGGTGTTATTCCTCAATAAGTATTATATGGGTTTGTAATATTTTCTTATGGAAATTTTTTAAGGGTAAAGGTTGGAGTTTTTAATTTATTCTAAGTTGATTTATGAGTTGTTGGGTGGTTACTAATCATGATTTGGTTGGTCATTTTGCATGATTTACTGAGTATGCAAATCTAGGGTTTTAGATTATTTTATGCAATTTTGAGAACTTTATAAGATGAGAGTTTTTGTCAAGATAGAAGTGTTAAATAATTGAATTTTGTTGAATCAATGGTGATGTTAAGATGAGTTAAAAACCTAGAGAAGAAGAAGTCTTGGTTTTTGCCTAAAAGTCATTTGGCCAAACCAAGAGAAAAAGGGGGTTGCATTCTTGATGTGTGTTTACTTATTTTTGAGTAATTTGGGTATTGAATGGATGAGAATAAACTTGAGAATTGATAAATTCATGCATATTTAAAAGTAGGTTAATTAAGGTAAGATTTTGATGGACAAAGTTGAGATTTTTGCATGAATTTTTTAACTTATCAAGTTTAATTATATCTAAGTGTTGTAGTAGTATATTAAGCTATGGAATACAGTTTAAGTGAAGCTTTCTTGTGTATTTTAGTTAGAGGAAGTAAGAAAATGGAAGAGGGACTGAGTGAAAGCCAGAGTTAGTTGGAAGAAGGCTTGATTCCAAGTAAGTGCACTAATCTAACCTTTTATGTCATTTATTTTAAAATGGAAAATTTCACATGTATAATGATTTTGCCAAATTCTAAATCATGTAAATGAATTTTTGGAATTAAAGAAACAGATTTTTAATGAAGAAGATAAATGAATTTGACATAAAGCTAAGCTCATAAGAAAAGTTTGGAATATGCATAATATTCTATCTTTCATGGTATTTCCTTTAAATGATATCATTATATGCTTAGTAGTTTTGCTTGAAACTAGTGCTTAATATTATTCTTAATATAATATTCTATCTTATATTGTTGGATTTTGAGTTTTTGGATTTGAAAAGAAGGACGATGGCCATTTCAATATTTGAAGTATGAGTGGTGGCCATATGAGTGAAAATAAAAGTGTGTGAGAAAAAATTGTGTTACTCACTATGATTTGAAAAGAACTTATTGTTTTAAAATGTTTGAAAGTCTCATGGTATTGCATTATGCTTGTTGTTAAATTACTCCTTCATTCGTTAAAGGAAGAAATTATGAAATTGAAACACTTATTGCCCGATCTCGAAAGATCAAATGGGAGACATCACATCCGGTGCCGGAGGCACCATTCTAACTAACATATTTGTTGGCTTAAGGTTGAATTTACAAACCAAAAAAGTTTAATATTTTTATATGTGCTAAAGTTATTTTATGCAGAATTTTAATGTTGAAGTTATTAAAAGAATCAAGCTCCTATAAAAAATTTTTATTGATTTTTATTGAAGACCATGAAGATTATTGAAGATTTTTTATGGTTAGTATTTTATTAAGTCTTAAGAAATATTATAGGATAGAAAGAAAATTCCATTATAAGCACAAATTATCTATAAACTCTCTTAAAATCATTTTTGAGATATTCTCAATAAATGCATTGAAAGGAAAAGCCCAAATCACTTTCTTCTACGTTCACCTAAATGGAAAAAATATTTTTGGTAACTATTAAATGAGTTTCCACAAAAGTTACCCATGCATTGACTCTTTATTTTAAAATATTAGAAATATTCATTGCTCCTTAAAGCCAAATTCCAATGTCTTTTTGTCACGACCCAAAACCGTGGGCCGAACCGGCACTAGGACCTAGGTAAGCTTAAGGCACCCGAGGCCCGTAGTAAGCGTAAACTATCACAACTCATCCCTATTATCATTTGACTATCGGAATAGTAAGCCCATATTATGACATTTTTTTTTATAAGACAATCAGAGTTATTAATTATAACCCAGCATTAGTAATGCATACTATTGGCAGCTCGGGCCCACATCCATATAATAAAAATATTTTCTCATACAAGTATTTATTTGTCATAATATGTTCAAACTATTCCTATTATACAGTCTCCCAAATAGTCATTTACACTCCACAATTTATTTATAATCACATGATAATTC
>CANUEX010007061.1:0-25776 GCA_948099535.1 Jatropha multifida
TCATTGTGTGAATGGAGAATGTCCATTTAGAATGCCTTAAGTATCATTTGTGTGAATGTGTGGGTTTGGTATTATATGTTATTATTCACTGAGTTTTATACTCACCCCTTTTCCCCCTTATCCCTTATGTTGTTTCAGGAAAGTGTGAATCAGTTGAATATATTTGGAGCATTAGTTTTCTTTCCTTTGAGATTATTTAAAGGATTATGTAAATGTATAAGATAGAATTATTTGTAGTAATACAGTAGTAGAAAATCCGCGGTTATGTTAAGATTTATGATTGTAATAATAATGTTAGGTATATGTAAAATTTTATAGGAATGATTGAGTTGAATAAAGTAAGGCCTTGTGATAGTTTGAATCACTAAAAATATAATGGGCCAACTTGTAGAATATTTTCATATAAGTGTGGTGTTGAAATCAGAGATTAGGCTTACTACGGGCCTCGAGGGCCTTAAACTTACCCAGGTCCTAGTGCCGGTCCGGCCCATGAAAACGGATCGTGACAAAGTGTCACAATATAAATAAATAAATAAATAAAATTATCTTTCCTAAAAAATTAATAAATTGAAATCCAATCAAGTAATTAATTTAACTCAGTACAATGTTTTTTCCTATCTATTTAATTTTCAACTTAAAACTTTTTATTTGTAAAGATAAGTTTAAATTTAAATACAGTGATGTGGATTCATTCTTTTTTTGTAAATCTAAACTAATAAAAAAATTTTAAAATATGGACCGACTTCAATATTTAACGGATTATTTTTAATATTTTTTAAAAATTATTTTGAAATTTAAAATTAATATTGTCATTTATGATAATCTGGAGAGCCAAGTGGGTCCAGATTACAAAAAAATTGATGGTCATGTTACTTTTCAATTTCATGGGCCAATCTTTGCGCTTTGGTGCCTATCATTCCACCTAATTATGAGATTTCAATTCATTCTTTTGAAATACATTTTCTTAATATTCTTCAAGGAAAAAACAAAGCCTAGGAAATGTCACTGACCCAACAATTAAAAAAATGTTTTAGGGGTTTATCCTATATTTGAATATATAGTAAGAAATACCAAATCGTTTTGGTTTCATAATTACCAATATCTTACAATTTATGGTTTTTTTTAAAAAGATTGATTTACATGATTAAACCAGGTTCGATTTAAGCTCATTTATTAAACGAGTTTGAGTTTGAGTTCAAAATGAATTTGTTAGACTTTGAATTTCAAATAATTCACCAACCACTTAGTTGATCTACAATTTTAGTATCTTGCCTAAACAAGAGATCTATAATTAAAGAAAAATACATTGGATTATCAAAAACATACCAAGAGTTACCTGAGCCTGAAATCCACATTCGTAACTATTGTATATATTTAGGTATTGTAGGCTTTTGTGTATAGTCTGATATAGTATTTTAAATGTATGATTCAATTCACTCTCACAATCCACATTCTACTACTCTAATTAGCCTCGTAATCTTAGAAGTCTGTCAGGAGCATTGTTTTATCTGCTCTCTTTGGACCACTTAGTCGGGTCCGGATGTCACAGGATGGTTGACTTGGTTGAGTATCATGAATTGGGTTTATCGATTATTTATCTTTAGCTGTCTCATTTTTTGTCTGCCAATCTTTGGATTAGTCGAATCAATTTAATCGGTCGATAATATAAATCGTTTCACTTCAATTTTATGCATGTCTACTTCAGTTTGATTAGTTCGGCCAATGAATCAACCCAAAACTGACTAGCTCGATCGAATGCTTAGCCCTGTCAGTCTCTGCTTATTACCATGCCTCCCCTTCTTTTTGCACTAATACGCCCCGCCCCATTAATTCACCTTGTCATGATGCACCCCTGATAAATTCAAGTCCATCAACCCGATCCATTTTAAAATCAATAGTGTCCTATCAATGGACTATATATTTGCCCTCATCTTGGGTTGTTTTATGCTTGTAATGGGAACTAAAATCAAATTTCATGATGATCTTTATATTAAAACAAGATCAATTTGTGCATTGTCGACTTTATTGTGGAGCGTGACAATGAAGTTGTAGTCGATCTTATTCAAGCCAAAGCTCAATCTTCAATTGGCTTTAGTCATTATGAACCCAATTCAGAACAACTGGATTTTTGAGGTGCATCATATCACCCGCGAGGCAAACTAATATGCAGATTTCTTATCTAAAGCTGCTGGAGAATCTCAATCTCCTTTTGACACTCACATTCTATCGGTCCCTCCTCCTGGCTTGGATGAGTGGCTGTTACATGATTCGAATAAATCTGAACTCGAATATATCTTAATAAGTCAAATTCGACACTTATAGGGTACCCTAAAAATCTAGGACAATTTCTTTGTTGGTTTTCATACTTTCCTATTCCCTACCGATTCAATCAAAGGTAGGTTGAAAGTTGAATTTAGAAGTTAGACTTGGACTTAAAGGTGCATCTTTCTTTGGTAGACCCTCCCAATATATATTTCAAATCTGCGAAAACAGCTACATCTGATATCTCTATCCTTTATTTATAAGCTTCACCTACCAATTCAAACATTAGTGGAGCCCCATTATGACATTAAACATTATTTAGTGGAGCCCAATAATAATTAATCCTATACACAAATATTGTTGATAAATTAATAATGTAAACTTTGTTTCTTATTATTTTAAAATTAATAATTTGTCGTGAGATTTATTGATAAATTTTTTATTTTAATTAGTTATTAATTATGAAAATTTAAAATTTTTCTATATTTATTTTTTTATCAGCAATCATCAATTTTATTAGATTAATAATAAAAAGAAAATTTTCCAAAATCGAGCGAAAAATAAATCCAAATCAACAAGTTTTTTCAATCAATCCAAAGAATTTAATATACAAACTTGATAAGAAAATCTATACATAGAGAAAACAAAAGGTAAGAGTTAGATCTTAATATTTTAAATTATATTATAATAAAGTCTTTTAAATTTATTTATTTAATTTTAAAAGTATTGCATCATAAAAATTCAACCTTTTGTTTAGATGGAAGTGTTTTTTAAAAAATAAAAATAACTATAAAAAATATATTGAAAAATATATTTTACCTTGTTTGGGAAAGATGAGGAAAATAATCAATAACGTAATATTTTATTTATTTTACGCTTGAACTTACATGTTTTGAATCTTATAAATTAGAGAGAAAATAATCGATGAGAGTGAAAATTTTACTTATTTTTATTATAAGTCCAAATATCCCTAATTAATTAGCAAACTTTAACCTCTTTCTTAAAACTCCATTATTTAAGTGGGACATAATTGTTGATTATCAATAATAATATTTAATTTCTTCTAAAATTTTATCATTTCTAAATAAAAGAATAAATTTATTTTTTCTTCATTGTATCAAAACAAGTGTTGAAAAAAACTATAAAAAAATGATAATTCTTATCATTTCTCTCAATTATTTATCTTTTTCTATTATTTTTCCTTCGGCTTATGGAATAAAGCCTTAATCTCTTAAAAAAATTTATACTTTAGTAATAATAGTATAGGTACTAAAATTAATGATTTGGAAAAACATATATCAAAAATGTATTTTGAAGACAATATTTTCTGAAGAAAAAAAATTGCCGATTAACCTTAAGTCAATAAATCCTAATCACCCATTCATCAAGCCAGATTATGGACTAATCTATGATGGAGTGCACCAATCCGATGTGTCAGGCAGTCAAGACAGATGCAGAAAACTAATTAAATACAGCTGTACCAGATTACATCCACAAATGATAAAACCCTGTGTTTTATTTTTATTATATTGCTCAAATAGTGACAAAATAAATCAGACACAAGCCTGAGAGAGAGCCTTTGAGGTTAGGTTCATTTTCTCATCTCTATGCCAGAATTTCATTTTATTTTATTTCTTACTTCTTTAAGCTCTGACAAGGTCTTGTTCCTCGCCAAGCAAAATTGAGAATCCTTGAACCTAAAAGGTAACCAATTTTTGTCACAAAGCTTCCATCTGTATATTCTCAATTGATCTCTGTTCAATGTTTTTCCATATTCTTTTATGTGTTTGAATCAATTTTTCGGTTGTAAAATTTCAATTTTGGATCTGACTGCATATTGGGGTTTGTTAATCTGAAAATGTAATCATAGTTAAAGTGGATTTTGTTTCAGTTATGGTGTTTGGCTTAATGGGTTTTCTTACTTTATGGCTGAGAAGGTCTTATGGGCTTTAAAGATTTGACCTTTTGCTGTCCATTCCATTAACTAGAGCTTGCATTTGGAATTTAGATGAGGCTTATTGCAAGGCAGTTAGGGTTTTTATGAATTGATTATCGGTTGGTTCAATTAGGGTTTTGAGGATTCAGTGCTATGGCTGGTGTTGCTGAATCATCCGAATCTGGGTCTATTGTCTCTATTCCCGTGTTGTCAAAATGGGGGAGTGTACGTGGTGATTATGATGTTTGTCCTAGGCAAGTGTCGCCTATTAGGATTGATGGGTCTAGGAATACAAGTCCTTTAGGTCGTGTGGGATCTAGGAATACTAGTCCTTCTAGGCAGAAGGCGATTAAGACTAAACCACGGGGTTTAGATGAGGAAACAGCAGCTACATTTGGTAAAGCTGTTTACCCTGATGTTCAAATGGAGGATAATATATGGGCACTGTTACCTGAAGATCTATTGAATGAGATTTTGGCTAGAGTTCCTCCCTTCATGATATTTCGACTGCGTTCGGTTTGTAAAAGGTGGAATTCTATTCTTCAGGACAGTAGTTTTCTTAAATTTCATTCACAAGTGCCATCTCATGGACCTTGCCTCTTGACATTTTGGAAGAACTCACAAACACCACAATGCTCAGTTTTTAGCTTGCCATTGAAAACATGGTACAGAATTCCTTTTACATTTCTGCCACAATGGACGTTTTGGTTGGTTGGTTCTTCAGGAGGCCTTGTTTGCTTTTCTGGACATAATGGGCTAACTTTCAAGACTTTAGTTTGTAATCCTCTCACTCAATCTTGGAGAACATTACCAAGCATGCATTATAATCAACAACGGCAGTTGATATTGGTTGTTGATAGAATGGATCGTTCATTTAAAGTCATAGCCACCAGTGATATTTATGGCGATAAGTCTTTGCCCACTGAAGTTTATGATTCAAAGCTTGACAGATGGTCTCTCCACCAAATAATGCCTGCAGTCAATCTTTGCTCTTCAAAGATGGCATATTGTGACTCCAGATTGTATCTAGAAACTATTTCACCGCTTGGTTTGATGATGTATCGACTTGACACAGGTTACTGGGAACACATTCCAGCCAAGTTCCCACGGTCTTTGTTGGATGGGTATTTGGTGGCTGGCACTCAAAAACGTTTGTTTCTAGTTGGAAGAATTGGCCTTTATAGTACACTTCAGAGCATGAGAATTTGGGAATTGGATCATAACAAGGTTATGTGGGTCGAGATTAGTAGAATGCCACCAAAGTATTTTCGAGCTTTGTTGAGATTATCGGCTGAGAGATTTGAGTGCTTTGGACAAGATAATTTGATTTGTTTCACATCTTGGAACCAAGGAAAGGGCCTTCTATATGATGTAGATAAGAAGGTTTGGTCTTGGATTGCAGGGTGTGCTCTTCAGTCGTACAACAGTCAGGTGTGTTTCTATGAGCCAAGATTTGATGCTTCTATATACTGAGTTCACAATTTTGCTTTTACGGCTTCCATGTCCAGAAGATCATGAGGGGGTCGAGGCAATATCTTAATTGCATTTCCATCCCTCCTCGCTTCTGCGCTTTAAAGGTTCTTCTCTTCGGTTGATTGACTAATGATTCGAGTTCCTTCAGTTTTGCACACTAAATTGACCTTATTGTTGCAACTCTAGGAAGCAGAATAGGCCAGCAAGAATTGTTGTAACATGTTGTCAATGATATCACCATCTACTGCAAATGCTCTATCCTGCATTAGCATGCATGACCTGGTAACAGGCTTGGCAATGTACAAGGTCTGACTACAGTTACTCTCTAATCACTTAACGGAGAAGGGGCTTGTTAAAGAATGTGCCATATAAATAATGATGTGTTGGGGGGAAATTGTAAGAAGATTCTTGCCCCTTTCATGCTTTTGTACATTTTTTGAAAATTGTGTATTAAATGAAAATTGTGTAACTTGAATTTATGTATCAGATGTTTGGTTGGGGGTAAATAGATTAGAAAAGTGTAACTTTTCCAGAACTGCAACTTTTCGTGTTTGGTTTGCATTTTCAATTATATTTTCTGGGAGGTAGACTGTATTGTAAGAGAAGTGACTTCCACTATAGAAGTTGCATTTTTCTAATTTAGTGTAATAAATTTATAAAATTTCTTTATTATCTATTATAGATATTGTTTTTTGTAATTTGATTTGAGAGTATTTTACTATCCACTGCTTATGAACCAAACAAGGGGTAACTTTAATGTGCTGTAATAGTTTAGTGTTGTTTTTCTATTTATTATCATGGGTGATTGGTATAATTGTTGTTTCTTGTTTTTGAATTTTATTTTTCAGATTGTTAGAAAGTAATTTGATATCTTAATAAGTCATTACTGTGCATATCAAAAGATAGCTCAGTGTTAAGTGTATATACGACTTTCTTCTCCGATACAAAAAGAAACACAGTTATTATCACAAGACATTTTTTTTTCTTTTTTGCAGATTTTTTCTAGCTAATTTTCACGAATTGCTTTTTATGTTTACCCTTTTAGAATTTAGACGAACGACTGGTAATTGGATACGCGCAACCATTCGACCATTTTTTTTAAACCAATACGCTGTCGTTGAGAACATATCCTTTTTCGAAATAGGGGTGATCGGTGAATTTAAGAAACGACGTATGGTTTGGATGTATTCATGACCGTGTTAATTTGTATTTGTGAGCGGGTCCTTTTTTCTGCAAGGTCATTTTCAAGAATGACATGTCGTTGAAGTATCAATCAGAATTTGAACGACTAAGCTTCAGCCGAGCCAAATCAAATTAAACTATAATAATATTATATGTGCTTTAATATGAGGGAATTACTAATAATTACTTTAATAAATGGCAAGAACTAATAATTGCCTTCGATTTCTATTATATTTACAATAAAAAAGATTTAAATCTATGGTTTAATTTAATGTTTCAAATTAGTTCAATTGAAGTTCAGATAAAATCAATTTAATATTTCTATTTAGTTTTCTCAAAATATAAAACTTTTTAATTTAAATTTTTCTTGATGTAATCATTACAATTTAGTTAAATATTCAAAAATAAAACAAAATTACTCACTAGCACTTACCTATAGATTAATGATTCAATTGGCAACACAAGCTGGACATATGAAAAGAGCTCTCAGATTCGATGTCTCAAGCCAGAATAAACAGTTTTTTGTAATGAGATTCGGATACTGATGGTTTAAAAAAGTTATAGGCTATTTTATGCAATGCAAAGAAAGGGAATATATATATATATATATATATAAATAAGGCTATCAAATAAATTCTAAACATCAGTGTCATGAAAATAATACAATAATTCTCAAAAGAAAAATAAATAATAAAGACATGGTTAATAGATAAAAATCTAAGACTATAAAATTGTGAAATGGAATTTGAATTAAAATGAAATTAATAAAAAACTAAAAACACGTTTCATAAATATAAGAGATTAATTTCTTTTGAATAAAAAATGAAATAGATAAAGAAATTTAAATCTCAACAATTTATTTTATTTAAAAATTTCTTATTTACGGAGGGCTTTTTAGAAAATTGAAAAATGAAAATGAGGGAAACTCAAAAATTTTATATGTACAATTCATCCTACCCACATGAACATGAACTAAATTTACAATCTCCAACCCTAAAAAGCTTTATTTCCGTACACCCATGATTTACATTTTGCCTAATCTCATTGATACCAGCAATAGCTACTGATTAGGTACCTTAATTAAAGATTTAAGACATGATTTTGGTAAATGGAGCCATACAATGAGTACATGTGTCCAAATCCCCTTTATAAATGATACTCCCAATTTACAAAAAGTGCAAGAAAACAACAATCATCAACAAAAACAATGTATGCTTGCTTTCCGCTATCAACTTTACCATTTTCATATATTTTAAGGGTTTTTTCAAGAAAACAACGCAAAGCAAGTTTAAGGGTTTTTTCAAATAAAAAAAAAGATATCTTGACAAAAAAATCAAATTAAGAAAAACCCATTGAGAAAACAGAACTTTGTTCTACTTGCTCTTTCTTTGTGGTAAAGAAATGGACACTAACAGATATATAATTATATGTTAACCTTGTCATGAAGGTTCGAAGAGATTTCCATATGCAGAGATTTTGATCAAAACGAATTTCTGAAACAACAGCTTTTTCCTCCTCCTGAGAATACATAGTATTAATTATTAATTAATTGATCTATGGGTTAATATATTTTGTGTGACCAAAAGAACCGACTTGAAACCAAATAACACTCTTCTCAAGGGGAAATCACAAGGGTGCAACTTGGTAGACATGGCCTCGTGTTCTAAACTTTCAGCATTACTAATAATTTATTAATTAATCCCTAATCTCAAATTAAGATTGTTAAAAGATGATGTGATTTAGAAAATCTATGCACTAATCACTTGACCACGTTCCTCAAGCTCTTAATTTTATGCTCATGCATTCCTCTTTTTGGGAACTATGCATATCTTGTCATTTACCATCTTTTCTCACTCTCAATTCAACCATACCCTCAAGTCCCTTTTTTTTTTTTTTTTTTTCCTTTTAAATGCAGTGATAAATTCACATCAGTAGTATTTGTTTTTGAGCCTAATAAAAACGGATTATCCATTAATTTGCTATTATTAGTTGCTTGCTAGCTTTACCATATCCATCACATGGAAATGGACAAGCCAATAAGCAACAAATGAAAATCAAGATTTGACATGTCCTTACCATGCGATGACAAGAAAATTTTGGTTACAAAAACCAATTTCCCCCAATGCATCACAGCCCTCCAATGTTTATAGTAGCAGCTGCTAAAAACAGAAAGATATCTCTTATGGTGAGAAATGCTATATATGTCTTTCTAAATGGAAAGATTCCTATATATGCCTTCAAACAAAATTGTTTATTTTCTTGTCTAAGGGCAACTAAATGTACCTAATGCCCTACACCTTATAGGGTATCCAAGGGAAGATGAGATTCCATTTCTTTTGTTACATTCTTATTGCTTCTATTAAATAATTAATATATGCTTGTTCTTATTATTAATCACATCTTTATTATTTATGTTTTTTTAAAATTTAGTGTTTATCTTAATGATAAAACAAACTTTTAGACCTTGTGGTGATGGTAGTAGCTAGGGGATATATGTCTTGTTGGGCATATGGGATGGATACCTTCACCAAAGTTATATGTCACCACAGATTAAAGCCACTTGGCCAACTATAGCTATGACACAAAGTTTATTTCTTTTGAAAATGGCAAAAGAAAAATTGAACAAGGAACAGTAAATAAAAAAAAAAAAAAGGCCATTTAGCTATATTTTGCAGGTTGGATGTGGTCCTGTATATGTATATCTACCCGCGCTCGGGTGAAAAATAGTATTTATATAAAATATTTTCGTTTTAAATTTTGAACATCTAATTTTACAGGTAAAATTTAGATTATTTAAAGAAGTGAATGTAATCGCATGTTAGTTGAGAAGTATAGTTGTTACTTAATTTTTCAAAATTTTCAATTTTTGTGAATGAGAGTAAATATTGATTGAGAGTTATGTCAATGACTAGATATGATAAACCCTTTTTTTTTTCTGTAAATTTTGTTAAATTATCAAAAATCAATAAAAAAATCTAAATTCGAGAATTTCTTATTCTTAATAGCTCTAAATTAAAAAAAATACAAAAACTTAATTATGTTTAACATCATTTTCCTCTAAAAGAAAAATATTGACTTAGCAAACTAGACTATGAGTACATTCAAGCTTTTGAAAGCATAGAATATTATTTATTTTAAATTAATTTTTAAAAAATAAATATTGAGTTTTCCTAGTTCTGCATGTACTCAGGAGTAATATATTAATTTTATTTGGTAGGTAGGGAAATGTCGGAACCCTAGCTTCCACTTGGGTTTGAAAAAACGAAAACTCTATAAAACCCCACTTTATGCGTTCCCACTTTCCTCTCTCTCGTTTCATTTCATGAAAAACACAAAGCATAATACCCAAGAAAAGGGAATATGGTGTACATAAGGTTTATAAGCTTAGTGCTGGGCCTACTCTTTCTTCTCAATGCTCTTAAAGACTATTCTTGTGCCCATGCTCATCTTCAAGGTATGTCTTTCTTTCCATTGAACTTTCAAACAAACAACTAGACGATTGAACTTTCATTTTTCATTTTTACCTCATTTTGTAGATTGGGAAATGGATAAAGATAAGCTTCTTGTGCTCGCTCAAAAGGTATATATATATATATTTGCTTATTTCATAATCTTTGCTATTTTTCGGATAATTAATCTTCTCCTAAAGCCCGGGATTTCTTACTTATGATTGGAAAATGTCTTCAGTAACTAGAGCATGAGTTATAGTTTACTGGTTAAATTTTACTTTTTATTATGTACAGGAAGCTGTTGATCATGGTTTCACCATCACCAAAACAAGAAAATTAGGGCTTGGAGGAAAGAAAATGGTGGTTCATGAAGTAAAGCTGAGGAGAGAACCGCAGGGTCAAGAAGAAGGGCGAGGTTTTCATAGAGGAGCTAATTCAGGTGCAAACTGCTCTGATACCAAATGTAATAAAGTTAAAGTAGTAGAGAGAAATTTTAGTGAAAATTGTAAATTTAGAGAGAGAAGAAGAAGTAGCATTAATCCTAAAACGGGTTTTGTAGCTTTTGGTGAAGATTATCATGGACCTAAACGCCATTCTCCTAACCATAACTGATTCTTGATATTGATGATTAAGATCCCGATTGTCTGCTAAAGTACACTAGAAATCATGTGTATATTTATATATTTGAAGCTTAATTCAGGGAATCTAATCCAATTTTTGCTTTTACTTGTATCCATTGCAATAGAAAATATTCACTGTTATATAAATTTATGTCCATGCACGTGAAATTTCTTACATGTTTTAAGGTTTTGTACCCAAAAATTGTAGGAAGTGGCATGTGGTAATTATTCATTTTTTGGAAAATTTGTTATGTATATATCTATGCAGATGAACAGAATAATGCTTCAGTAGAGAGGTCTCTTCAAGGATCACAGAACCAATATTTGAATCATCAGGTATAATTTTTGAGATTAACAAATTGTTTATGTTATTAAATTTTCATTTATGTTTCCAGTTTTTTGAGTATAAATTAATAATTAAAACTGTTGATTCAAAGGTTACTGTTTGAATTTATGACTAGGGATGAATATTCAATTATTAAATTATTAATAATTCATGCATTCAATTCAATGTGATTAACAATATTTTTTTTAAACCAGAAAAGTATGAAAACTTGGAAGAGAAAGACAGAAAAATCTGGCAGATTGGGAAGTCCAAGGAGCACAGAGGCAGAAGTCAATCTTTCAAACAGAAACCCTAAAAAACAATCTAATCAAGAATCCAAGAAATTGCCAACCAAAGCCAGCTTGGAAAGATCTGAAAATCAAGAAAAGCCTAATAAACTTGGAGAAACACAAAGACTTGTTGAGGCAACTAAAGAGATTGCGAACCTAATGAACAAAGATTATAAAGGAATGGATAGGCCTCGCAGAAAGCCACCAATCAACAATCATGTTCCTATTCATTAATTAATCAAAAATGTGCTGTATAAAAATTTTAATTAATTAGTACATTAAAACCCTAGTTAGCTAGATAATAGATATGGGTTTTTGACTATTCACATTTTTGCCCCCTGTATCCCAATCGGGAAGTGAAGTCACTTAGTTAACCCATGTAGGATACAATTGGAAAATGAGCTAATGTTGTTTGTTCTTTCTTTCTTCTTTTTCTTTTTGTGTACTAACATGTATGACACTTAGATGTAGAAACATAAAGTTTTTGTACATTAAGTGTACTTTATAATTAATAATTTTTTATATTATTTTAGACCGTTCCTATAATATTATGCCCATTTTATTTTGTAATGAAAAACAGTTTCATTTACGGAGTATTATTATATTTAAAATTAATAAACAGTTAAATTAATAAAAGTATCTTTAGATAAATTTTATCTCTAAACATCAATTGGTGTAAATTTTAAAAATAATAATTTATTTAAAATTATATCATAAACGACTCGAATTCAAATTCGTGAATTACATATCGTATTTTGACATTTTGAAAAATAAAATAATAGACCGACGGGCCTTCTCCCTATGTAAAAATCTACCATTGCTTTATTAATTGTGCGAGCCGGATTTCGTTATTCCCGGCCCAAGTTTCCCATGCTTTGTTTTTTTGTCGGATGTGATGAAAAATTTATACTTGGAATAGACACAAGCAAAGGAGACGGTAACAACTAAATGTTATTAAAACAATTAATAATTATTAAAATAATTAATTTTATTAAACGGATTTTTAGTTTTTTCACTTATATCAAGAGTGTAGGGTCTCAAATTTAAAAAAATATGACAAGTTGTTTTTCCTAAATGAGACCTATCAATTATCAAAAAATAAATTATCTTAATTAGTAATTATTATCATAATTAATTAGGAAAATACCAGGAACCTTAAAGTTTAGTTGACAAAATTGAATGTCAGTTTTCAAACTTTTTTTATTGAAATCTGGGAAGGAAAAAAGAAAAAAAGAACATGGAGGAAAGTTTTTTAAAATATTTATTATTTCTCGGCATTAATGTGAATTTAATTATAAATAGAGGGAAATGAAAATAAAAAATGAATGCAGTTAACCCCCAATTAATTCATGATTAAAATTTAATTGTTGTTGCATTCATATCAATTTACACCATCGGCTATTATATTGTTTTTGCTGATAAAATAGGAATTTTTAGTCGAGAGTCATTCCAGATATTTAATTTTTTCTAATATATTTTATTTAATGTACCTAGTAATTAATAATTTTTTTATTTTTAAAATTTATTATTCAAATTATATATATTCATTAATTTTCAATAATCTATATGAAAATTGAAACATTCTAATATCAGGATGGAATGAATAATAAAAATCCTCAGGCATTATTTACTAAATTAAAATAAATAATTTAATGTACGAGTGAAATGTAATCAAAGACAAGAAAAATGGAGGCAGTGAAAAAGAACAGGAGGCGAAACGTCTAACCAAATGTTTTGACCCCGAAACAAATACCCAAGACAAGACCGTTAAAGAACTCCACTGTCACTGAACCGGCTACGTTTTTTCGTTTTACTCTTTCAGAGACCCAACCCAACTCAAAAACATTCCTTTCCTTTCTTTTCACTCGCTTTCCCTTTTAAGTCAGCCCCCTGAATACGATTCCCAATCCAACTCAATTCTTCAGTTTCTCTCTCTTTCGTCTTTGTCTATCTACAGATAATTGAAAACTAAAAAGATATGTGAGGTGTGCAAAGATGCTGATCGCTGGTCTTTGATGCATGTGGTAATTGTCAATGGTTCTATATTAAATAAGTTTTGCTTAACTGTGTTTTTGGATTGGTTTTGGTTATTGGGTTCTTGTTATTTTCTTGGGTATCCGGTGTGTTTACTTTTTTGGGTGGTGATGTTTTTACTTGATTGTTATGTTGTTGACTCGGTAGTTTTGATTATCAAGTGTTGAAGATGGGGTTTTGTAGGTATTAGAAATCTTGTTGAAGTATTTGAATATGTAAGTTGTTTTCAATTTGATTTTGTATTTCATGGCTAAATATGTCTTGTAAATGAAGAGTATTCTTGTCAAGAATTGAATTTGAGAATAATGCGAGAACTGTATTTGATCTCAAGTTGTCTGATCCTTTGTCTTGTTACCTTTTCTCTAGTCTTGTAAAGACCATCTCCTTTAGATTCAGCTGTGATTTCCTGTTTTGAGAATATTATAGCAGAGATTTGCCTCATTTCCCGAATTTTCTGTCTTATAACTTGCAAGGTTTACATTAGTGAATTGCAATTATTATAATGAATTTATTGTTGGACTCTATCTCTAACTTCTGGTTTATTGTATTAATTTAACTACTTTATGGTTTGTTCTTAATTAGGGAACCTTATATTTATATTCTTTTTGCTTGAAAACGTAGTCTAATCTTACAATGGTCTGTTAATCACATGCTGTTTCTTAGTTTCTTGCATATACCAATAGACTTGCATGTTGTGCGATTTCAGACACTCGTATTACTATCTTCTTGGTTTGCATATCTTTTTGCAGATGCGGGAAAATGTATAAATATGTTTTTTCTTTCCGGAAAATTCTTTGAAGTTAAACATAGTGTTTTGATTCATGAGTCATGAAAGAATGTGAACCTGCAGGATGTCTCAACCAAGAGTTATGTCATACAGCCCATTCTTTCTTCATGACCTAGTTGACTAACAAAATGCTTTCAATATCCAAGTTCCAAAAGAGCCCAAAGAATGGTTCATCAAACTGATTTGGTTATTATTGGAGTCTCTGTTGGTTTGGCCTTTGGTATCTTGATAGCTTTGCTGGTATTTTTTGGCATAAAATGGTATAAGAACCACGCTCATCTCCGCCAGTGCGCAAATGAGCGAAGTCTTACAACTCTTCCAATACGTGTGAATGGCATGGGGACGAGCACTGACTTTAGTGCATCACTTGCTAATTCCATGGCCATTCAGGAATCAGAACAACCTCGGAGAAGTTCTCAGTTTTTTTGGTGGAGTAATCATAGTAAAGATCGGTTTACATCTTCATCAGGCATACTTAGATACTCTTACAAGTATGTATGTTTGTATTCGAGCAAATTTTGTTTTTGTTATATGTACAAGTTTGGTTCATATTATTGTGTTACTTATTTCATCAGGTATGTTTTCAAATATACTTCTTGTTCAAAAGCCATCATTGAGCAATAAAAACTAAAAAAATATTCCTAGGGCAAATAGAACTCAATCCCATATATTTCTTTTATTTTATTTGGTTTTAATTACAACTTGTGACAAAATTGATTCTGGTGTGCATAAAATCTGCAAGAACTCTGAAATCCTTGTCTTAGAAATTAGAGTTGGTTATCTTTTGTTAGCTCGTTATTAGAGGCTGCTGGGGTAAAAAAATCTCCAAAGGGTTTTAGAAGCTATGCAATCTGCTTTATGTATTATGTTGCCAAACATCAAAGGATACACACAAGTTAATTGAAAAATGAAGTACTTATAGTAGATTGTTATTCCTTAGGAGATTGGTTTCATAAGCAATCTAGCAGTTGGCTATTATAATTGCTCCAGTGGTTGAGAAATGATAAGTGGCAGAAAAAGGAAGCTGGTGACCTTGAAACTAGCAGTTGGCTATTCTGATCATTGTCTCCCCTTCATTTTTGGCCTTGATTTTGTTGAGTAGCATCTAGTTAGTAAGTAAGGGAGAAAAGGAATGCCCTAAGAATGGAGAGCTGTGTCTGATTCATTTTACACCGACCTTCTATTGATGGTATCACGTTCAAAATTATAACATATGCTGCTGGGGTATGCATCTAATTCTAAAGTCACTGTTTTAGATACTTCTCAATTTCTTTCTTTTTGTCTTCAGTGCTAATAATCAGAGGGATGTTGTGAAAAACGTAATGACCTGTGGTTTTAGAAGAGACTTGAGTTCAAAGTCTGGGGCATTTACCCCTCCAACTTTCCCCAGGCTAAAAATATTGCATGTAGAGTGTTGAAGTATTCTTTTTCCGATTAGTAATGCATTTAGTATTTTCTTAGAAGTTACTAATTTTTCTTCTTCAGAGATATTCAGAAAGCTACACAAAATTTTACAACTATTCTGGGTCAAGGTTCATTTGGTCCTGTATATAAAGTTGTGATGCCTGGTGGAGTGGTAGCTGTCAAGGTTCTTGCTTCTAACTCAAAGCAGGGGGAGAAAGAGTTTCAAACGGAGGTATGAGCTAGATTAATAAATCTGGCACTATATATTGGAGGATCAAACTTTCTGTTCCCTTGCAGAATATAGTTAGGAGTGGAATGTTTTTGCAGCATCTCTTAACCATGCAGATTTTTTACATTTTACTTTGACAAATTGGAGAGTAACTCTTTGAGTCATATGTTTAACATTTCAAGCCATTATTAGAAAAAATCTAGTGGCAAAAGCATTGGTGGGGGATAGATGGTCTATCGGTGTTTCATAGATACAACTAGTGAAAATTGTTGCATTCATGCATGTGTCAGTAGTTTAATTTTAGGGGCAATTCTTTATCAGGAATACTATGTAGATTTAGGACAATGAGGAACTTTATACATAAACAAAGGCTTAATGGACGATTCATCTCTATCTTCATTTGTGTATTCCCATGTGAACTTAAATCACATTCATTATTATCTGCATTTCGAAGAAAGCATCTTGAGATTCACTTTTTAGCCTGGTACTTTTGCAGGTATCTCTACTGGGAAGGCTTCATCACCGGAATCTTGTGAATTTGCTAGGATATAGTGTTGATAAAGGACAGCGCATGCTGATATATGAGTTCATGAGTAATGGCAGTCTGGCAAACATTCTATATAGTAAGCTCAAAAGCCCCTATTCATTTGAATTGTTGTACCTTTCTCTTAGGCTGACATGCAACTCTCTGGTCATTGATTGTTATTTTACTATCTGTAACTAAATTTTTGTTGCTTGGTAACTTACAATCATTTTGGACACCTGGGATTTTACTTCTCATTATGGGTATAACTATTTAGTAGACTGAAAAATTCCAAAAATAATGCTCTCGTCTTTGTTGGTACTTAGTTAACCTTGCCCTCGAACAGGAAGAAATGATAATTTATAATGGCAGTACGGCAAAATTCTTCACATCACTTGTGTGTTAATTGTCCTATATATGTTGATATTTGGTGGACATAAATGAGGGCTGTCTGGATATTCCATATTGTTGATTTGCCAACTATAAGATGCTAGTTTTAGTTTCTTTTTCCCTAAACTTTGATCCCTTTAAAAATGAAAAAGTTGTTGTGAATGCTCCCAGATGGTGAACTAATTTTGTGTTGGGAAGAAAGGCTTCAAATTGCTCTAGATATTTCACATGGAATTGAATATCTTCATGAAGGGGTAGGCTATCTCACAGTTCCTTTGTGAAATACTACTATACGCGTATAGATGTAATATTTATCCAGCATTTCTTGGAACAGGCAGTCCCACCCGTCATACATCGCGATCTGAAGTCTGCCAACATACTGTTGGACCAATCAATGAGAGCTAAGGTAAAACTATATTAGAGTTTCAAGAGCATGCTATTTAAGCCTTTAAGGTTTTAGTTTCAAGAGCATAAATGATGGGGACAGGTATGAGAGTTTTTTACATCCTTTTTGTTTATTATAGACATATCTTCTGGCACCCTGTTATTAGGTTGCTGATTTTGGACTTTCAAAGGAAGAGGCCTACGACGGGCGCAATTCTGGTCTAAAAGGCACATATGGCTACATAGACCCAGTGTACATGACTACAAACAAGTTCACCATGAAGAGTGACATTTACAGTTTTGGCATTATCATATTTGAACTCATTACAGCTATCCACCCGCAGCAAAACCTGATGGAATATATCAATCTTGTGAGTGTGATATTTTATTTCTTTTAATAACTTCTGATGCCTGATCTGAATTGTTTTTCTTTCCTCTGTAATTATACTTTTCTACAAAGGCTGCTATGAGTCCCGATGGCGTTGATGAAATACTAGATGAGAAACTAGCAGGAGAGTGCAACATTGGAGAAGTTAGGGAACTAGCTGCCGTTGCTCACAAATGCTTGCACAAATCGCAAAGGAAGCGGCCTTCTATAGGAGAAGTTTCACAGGCAATACTGAAGATAAAACAAAGGCAACTTAGTAAGGATGACACCATGTCTTTCGCTAGTCGAGATTTTTCAAGAGCTGTTAGCAAGATAGAGGAACAGCAGGTGGAGTTGAGCATGATGACCAGTATAAAAGAGGTCAATTAAATGACATTTGGTTTTGTTTTCTTCCTTTAATCTTTTGTCTTCGGCTCTTAATTTCCGATCAATACAGAGAATGTGATGTCCAAATTAGGCAAATGAATAGATGGGAATGTTGTGGAACAACTATTTTTAAGGTCACTAAAAAGTAGCATTTACAGAAATACAAATGCTTCTATAAAGGAACCATCTATTGTTGCAGCTAATTTAATCCGAGGGATGGATTGACGGTTCAATGTTCGGAAGCTGCAGCAGTTGAATGCTGTCTCTACGACTGTGCAGAAGAATATTTAGTCTATAAAACACTTGATGGCAAAACCATGGATTGCCATGGATGAATATTCTATCACAATTTTCTATGATGAATTTATAACCCTATTCTTTAAAATAAATATGGCCAAGGCTTAATCAAGCGTCTACCTTAGAGCCTCAACAATCAGCTCCCCTTTCCCTTAAAGAAATTACATGATCAAAAAATTGAAAAAAAAAAAGAGGAGAGAATGGTCAACCAAACCTTTCTATCAAGCATAGAGATAACTAGCAATGAGCAAGAAACAGGCAACTAATGAGGACCCCAGCCGCTAAAAACATAGCTTCAGTTCAAAAGGGTTGATGCTTTTCAAATTTCAATTTTCATTATCGGTGCTGAACAACTTTTCTTCACTAAATGCAATTATAACCCATCAAATCAATAAACCGACAAAGGATCACAGATAAGACTGCAAAACCAGCAAACATTATAATCGACCATTACACTTGTATGCATGTCTTGGTCCCTTATGGTTCTCTAATCAATCAAGTCCCTTGCCATATCACAGCAAATGCACAAGTGCTATGATATGCACATATCATAATTAACAAGTGTCCAAACAAAAAATGTGCAATATGGGGTTATTGATCTAAATCATGACCAAAATCCAACGCGACAAAGAATGACCAGGATGAAGGACAAAAAGGAAGTAAAGAACCAGTACCTACTCGTCTTTCACTTCTAAGCTTATACTTGATTAGGAAAGTGTTAAAACTCTAGTTAATAGATGATGCGCAAGATACTATTATATTAAAGCCAGGCGTCTTACCTTTGAAAAGCACATTCTCTTTTTCTATAACTTCAGATGCTGCACCATATTGTTGTAGAACTCAGCCCTTTACAGCATAATAGCACCCTGCTAAAAAGGAGCTATTGCTCACAAGTTACAAGTATGCTAATTTTTTATATTCCTAGCATTTGTTTGTGCCTAAATGGCTTTCTTTTCATGCAATTGTTCATTCAAGCTTCCAGCACAAATCATACTTGTAAGCAATCGGAGAAACACTCACGTGCATGTGTGTGCAGGCTCACTTGAGTGAAAGGAGAGAGAGAAAGTAGATTTCTCGGTTCATATACAAACAGAAACTGTTTAAACCAGACCTAGAAGATCATCAAGCGAAAATGTACTAAAAATCACCAAATAATATTTAACAAATAACAACAATAATAATAATAATAAAAATTACTAAATGGAGCCATTAAAATGTTCACATTATTCTGTTTATTGATATTAATACAAGTCTATCTACAAAGGTAATCACAATACTAACGCACGTTAGAACCTGAATACCAAAGAGGATATAGCAAGTACCTAAGAATAAGTTAAAACTTGTGTATCACTTGCACCTCCCGCAAGAGGACCATGACTATACATGTCTTATTCTTCCCTATATGTTATATTCAATGCTCTCAATATTAACCATAGAGCAATCCAACCAAAAAAGAAAACAAAAGAGAGAGGTTACACATGGATGAATTAAAACTTAGGCCTCACCTTCAGCCACAGATGACCATGTTTTACCATCCAAAAGTCTGATATCGTATAAATGAAGTCCATCCTCCTTATGAACGACCTGTAAGCCAAAATCAATTGCCTACAAATCTCTGTTTCCAACATTTCTCCAATTTCCATTTTCCACATTTACAAGATATATTGATAAACAGCTCAAAACTGGCAAGATGTTCCAAGCCTCTGTCTGTGCCTCGGGCCAACATTCCCCGATTTATGATCAGCAAATGCTGAGGAGAGCAACTTCTGGAAATGATCAAGGTACTGCATCCACTCCCGTTCAGTCAGATCAGCCAGATTCACAAAACTAGTGCTAGCAGGAAGCTGCTCATTCACACTCCTATTTCCAGAAGATGTTCCAGCCAAATAACCACTTTTCTGCATTAAACCCTCATGCCGCCAACTTGTCTCACCAATGCTAATACTTCTCAACAATGTTGACATCTTTGAAACAGTTGGAGCCCGTTCCTGTGTGGGGTCAGAATGTTCTTCTACGCTTAAATTTAATGCATTTCCTTCCCTTTCTTCAACTTCCTCCTCCATACTCTCCACCAGCTTGAAAAGAGATGGTTGTCTATTTCCACCTCTTGACCTGGAACAAAGAGGTTTCATTTCCAATTCGTCTCCCACATTTAAATTCACATCTAACTCCTCTTCACAGTCAATGTCAAACTGAAATTCCTCAGCATCTCCAGTTTTCACATCATAAGAAAGATTTTCTGTCTCTATTAACAGACTCCTTGCCTGAATGCATATCAGCTCAAGTTCACTAGGCTCCTCCTCGTGTCCTCGAAACTCCCTACTCATCATCTCTCCAATCTCAGCAAGACAGAGACCAAATGCTGCTGCTTCCTTGAGGAAAACTGTGCAAATAACCAACACCCTGAGGCATGCCTCTCGAATCATGGGCAGCTCTCTTCGGAGCATATCAGAATCTTGAAAGGGGTCAAGGCAATTAATATACTCAAGCTCATCTTCAGAAAAAGGAATTGACGCTTGTGGCCAGTGGATCCACTCAAAATAGGGATCCTCCAAGCTTTCTGGAAGGCAAAGGCCATGATCAATTGGAACAAGCTCCACCTGACCAAATCTCCCAATTCCATCAAGCTTCCTGACCAGGAGGTTCCCAGCATGTCTGTCCGTGTTCAATATCCGTACATCTAATATCCCTATCCTATGGACAGCAGCAACAGGAAAGCTTGAAGTCCCATGATCACTGGCATCAAAATCATGAGGTATAAACTGCTGCAATGATGCAATCTTGCTAACCTGCTTCCTTTGTGGATGCTTATTTCCCTTCACCCCATCATTAACATTGAATATTGAGTGTGTGACCTTCACAAGGGCAGTCGAGGGCACATTGGCAAAGTGATCATAGTCAAGAAGGAAAGCCGCTACTTCTCTGAAACCTGTTTCCCCAACTCTGACAGAACGTTTCAAACCTGGCTGCCCCAGAGCATTGCCAACAAAACCTTTTGGATTATTAGGGGCATATGGTTCCTCGTCAGTGGG
Source organism: Jatropha multifida (assembly GCA_948099535.1). Classification (NCBI taxonomy): domain Eukaryota; kingdom Viridiplantae; phylum Streptophyta; class Magnoliopsida; order Malpighiales; family Euphorbiaceae; genus Jatropha; species Jatropha multifida. Next base: position 21,372 of record CANUEX010007061.1, read on the forward strand.
CTTAACAATAGCAACATTTTCGCCATGGCAATTTTTGAAGTAGTATGCCCCTCCAAGCCCACTATGAATAGGACTTGGATCAACTCCAGTTCTCATTGCCTTTACAATTTCCTTTACTAGTTCTTTTAATGCGGCTAAGTGATCTGAAAATCCTAATATCTCAATTGGACCACTCTGGTCGGTCTGCTGAAGATCCTTCCCTGTAGGTGAAAGACATGGAGTAGAAGAGCTTCTATGCAAAAAATTCTTGGTGAGAAGAAGTGGAGAATCATTCCTAACTGTACTGAGATCATTTTTTAACACCGTATCTCCGAAAATCAAAGACCTTTCTTCAGTAGGGACATTTAGGGCAAGCTGTAATTTTCTCTTTACAGTATGGGCATTGTCACTCCTGTCTAATTCTATACCCAAAACAAAGCCAGTTTCAGTCTGAACAAATACACGCCTCCTTCCAGAAGGTTTTCTTTCCAATTTCTTATTCCTGCAATACTCACCAGCAAGGGCTCCTCTAAAAGTTGCAACTGCCATATTTGAATGTACAGAGTGGTCGAAATCAGGACACATGGAAGGAAAAGGAGAAGCTGTAGTTCTCAGAGCTTACAACAGAGATGGCAGTAGCAGAGAGCTTCTCTCTCAAGCAAACGCCAATCTCAAATGCCAGCAGTGAACATGGGGAAAATACCACGTCGAGCATAACTATAATCAGTAGATATGAAACCCGAATTGCTTCTTTAGTTATCACATCGGAATGGTTGCAGCAAAAAAACAAAGACGCGGTGAAACTACTACATCGAAGACACCATCTGCTAATTTTGTCAAATCGAAAGATATTGGTCATCAGAAGATTTAACAAAGAAACTAAAACTCATAACAAAAGGCATAAAGCAGAAGGCACTACTCTAAATAAAACCAAATCGCATATTGTTCTGCTCATATTTGCCCTAAAAAAAGCCAGAAATGAATAAAGAAGACATCAATCATTGAACACTTGAAACTTCAATTGAAAAAAAAATCACGAGGTTTATATAGGGAATATCCCTGCATTGATCAAAGAAGGAATTATTCAAACTAGCAGTGCCTTATCAATTTAAAAAAACAAATGTTACCAACCTGCAAAAATCTAAAATCTAGTATAAGTAGCTGATCTGGTTCTGGGGCTTCTCAAATATTGATCCATGTTGGCAACCATACCCATGAAGCTATACGCTTTTAACTTTCTGAAAATATCAATATTAAAATAAAATAAAGGAAAGGGGAAGCAAAGCCAAAAAATTACAACTTTTCTGACATACCTTCGTCTCAACTTAAGCACCTAAGCCCATCTGAGTAATGTGACATGAAAGGTAAAGGAAGCAAAAGTGCAGGGAAAATAACAAATATACATCAAGAATATAGATGCAAAATTACTTCCCTTCTAAAAGAACTTAAGTAAACTATCTAAATCATCATATCATGTCATATCCCTTACTGAAATAGAATAATAATAGAAATATAAGCCCTTAAACCAATTAATGAACAATAAGTAACTCCCAAATAAAATCCCTTCACTCATTCTGAACAAAAACTTAGCTTCCACAATTACATGTCAAAAAACTATTAAAAAATATCATCTCATCAATTGTGCAAATGAATTTCAAAAATTAGAGTAAAAATCTACTAACATAATTTAATCACACCCATAATAATCCAAGAATTATTCTCAATTTTCTTTTTGATATAATTCTAATGGAAAATATGACTTTTCAAGAGGAAAAAAAATTGATGTCTGCAAAAAGAATAAATTTCTCAAAAAAGTTAAAAAAAGAAAAAAGGTTAACTGCTTTCGAAGAAGTGCAAGACTGATCACTTCACAGTTTTGCCGACGACGCAAATTGTAATAATTAATTGTCAATTCTTTTCCTACGATTGTTTCTTGGGAAACAAACAGAGAAACGACTGAATCAAAATCGAATACAAGAAGAACCTCACCAGAGATCGAGGAATCAGACGGCGGAGACGCTACGAGAGCCACCGCCGTAGAGGAGACGGACGGCTGAGATGGGATGCAGCACGAAATGGAAAAGAACCAGCGGCTATGATCCTGATTTATTGGCGCTCTCTCTCTCTCTATCATCCTACCGCTCCAGTGGATATTGTGAACTGTCTGTCAGGAGAAGCGTAAGGAAGGATTTTAGCAGATAAATTAAAAGTAGAAATAAAAATTCTTTTTTACTCTATTTATTATTCTTTTGGGTCAAATTTAGTAAAAAAAATAATTATGACGCTATCTGTTCGGACAACGTGCCACGGAAGACAGGTCTGTACCCGCGCTATGGCAAATATCTTGCCCTGGCAAGCCGGCAAATGCCTGTGAAACTCAACTTTTTGTATTTTCTTTGAAAAAAACAATCACATTAATTAATATTTTCCCTTTTTTATTGTTAATTAAAGTTTTAATATCTCGGCTCCTCGTGTAATTGCATATCGAACGTACATGAGGGGGGTCATTTTGAAATTAGAAAATTTAGATTAAAGCAACACTATTTTTTATATAATGCAATATAATATAATATAATGACATGTAATCAAAATTTTATTATTATGTTTGGTAATGTAATTATAAAAATTTATAAAATATAATTAACATTTCTTTTATATTTATTTAAAAATATGTAATATAACTAACATATCATCATCGATCACACTGCACTATCACTCAATCACTCTAGGACCATCACTTCTACAGCAACAACCACCACAGTCACTGATCATCCACCATCGCTTCATCTCCACCGCTATAACAATCGATCTATCACCACAATACCAACCCACTATCACCTTATTATTATTAATACAAAATAAACATTTGAATAAAAAATCATTCTCTACATTAAATTATTAAAAACTATTTAGATTAGGGAGCATGTCCTCTTTTCTATTTATATCCTTTGATTTAAATAATATAAATTGAGACGCATTCTTTCCTTTTAAAAAAATATTTAAATTTATAAATTTATTTAAACTAAAAAAATAAAAGAAAGGTAAGCTAAAAAATATAATATAATAAAATAAAAGTTACCGTCATTAGGAATTAATTTTTTTCATATATTTTTATTAAATAAATTAAATTACAATATAAAATTTTCGACATTTTGATACTTTCAATGCTTTCATTCTATAATTCTAATTTCTATAATAATATAAAATAATAAAATATAATTTTTATTAAGTGTTGCATATTAAATATTAAAATATACTTTTTATTATGTGGTTGTGCTGATTATGGTGGAGCGGTAGTGTAATACCCTAGAATTTTTATTTCGAAACATTAATTTAAATTGTAAATTATTAGCCAATAATATTACACCACGTAATATTATGGGGATCGAAAATCATTTTGGTTCGCCCGAAAATTTATTGAATAACCGTTAATTAAATAAAATCGGACCAATATTTCTTTAATTGGACCGAATTAATTTAAATTAGACCCGAATCGGATATTTTTGAAAAACACTGTGCGTCATTATTCTTTTCTCCCCGGCAACTTACCTTGAACTGTTTGTTTTTATTTAATAATTAAAAACTTTATAATATTTTATTATTTTTTTATTATTATTTTATTTTAATTTTTTTTTCTTTAAATTCCTTCATCTTCCTCCCAACGCCATCACCTCCAGCCATCTCCTCCTCCTTGTGCCTCCATCACAACCACCTTCCGCCTCCTTCTGTCTTCTTCTTCCTTCTGCTTCTTCTTTCTCTTTTCTGTCTTTCTTTCTTCTTTCTTCTTCCTCTCCCTACGGCTCTCTTCCTCACTGCGCCACAGCTCTCTGCAGTTGCAGTAACGCCAGCAGCAGCAGCAACAGCCAGCTGTTCCTCCTCCGCCAAGCTCCTCTGCGTCGTGCGACCATCTCCTCCGCCACAACAGCTGCTCTTCCTCCAGCAGCAGTCTCTCCTCCAGCAGAACAGCAGCACCGCCAGCCTGCTCCTTCTTTCTCTGCAAGCGCCGCGCAGTCACTGGCCACAGCTCCTCCTCTCCAGCAGCAGCGCCGCGCCACCACGAAGACAGCAGCAGCAGCAGCACTGCCGCTCCAGCAGCCTCCTCCTCCTCCTCTATGCTGCACCACCGCTGCTGCAGCAGAGCAACAAGCTCTGCAGTTCCATTTCTGCAGTTCCAGCAGCCTTCTTCGCGTCGCGCCGCCTTGAGCCACCACCAGCTCCTCCACGCGACCTTGGCAGCAAGCTCAGCTTGCTTCCAGCCATCGTTCCCTCCTCCTTCAACCTTCGATTCAAGGATTTTTGGAAATTTGACGATTATTGGGTATAATTTACTATTTTTAGAATTTATTTGATTAAATTTGTGATTTATTAGTTGGTTAATTTTTGAATAATTGGTTGAATGATTTTATTATTTGAGTAGTTAATTATG
>CANUEX010007084.1:0-38984 GCA_948099535.1 Jatropha multifida
ATTATTTTTTTTACAGCATATGATTAAATATCTTTTTTAGCTAACGTTACGGTGTTACACTTGTGGTGATATTGAAGACATTCAAACTGTTAACAAATAAGAATGATATTTATTTCAAATATTTTATACAATATTAGTGATCAATTATTGTAATATTTTTAATTAGATATATAATGTCTAAGAATAGTTTTATAATGTTTTTAATTTATTTTATAGGTGTAATGTCAATTTCAGTTTAGTTGATATCTATAATAAACTTTTGAAATAAATAAAAAAAATTATATAACAAGTACAAATAACGGGTATCTATGTGCAACGCACGTCCTAAAAAACTAATATATCTAAAAATTAAAATTACATATTTATTAATAGGTTCTTTGATTTAGTCTATATTAAGTTCGGATCTAGTGCGGTTTCAATTCGGTTTCGATTAGGTTTTTAGTAAGAACCAAAATCAAAATCGAGACATGAATTTTTTTAACTCTGATTTTGGTTTCAATTCTTAAAAAATAATTTTTTTTGTTCCAATTCAGATCGAATCGATTCTGTAATTCGATTGGGATCCTCATGAATCATGCACAGTCTGACTTCATAAAAGAAGAACTCCTTCACAACTTGCTCGGAAACAAGTATATATTTTTATATGAAAAATTAATTATTTAATCCCTGAGATTTGATGAAATTACTTAAATAATCCCTATCTTGTAATCAAATATCCAAGGCATCCTTGAGGTTTGGATCCGTCAATATAAATAGTCGTTCAGTCTGTTTCTAGGTGTTTTATCCATTAAATCAGATAAAAGGACAAAAGTACCCTTACTAATATCAAAGGTTATTTTGTTTGCCCTCTCAGTTTCTGTTTCACTGTCTCTCATTTCCTAGATTGAAGGATATTTTTCACCCATAAATTACTATAGAAAAAAAAAATCCATGAAAGTAATCCATTTAATTGTGTTAAAATTATGTTACCCTAAACCTAAAATTAAGAAAAATAGAAATAAATCCAACATAACCCAACATATATTGATTCCTTGCTAAATGACACATTTATAAGCTGACAAACGTCTTAAGCTGTTGATTGATTTCATAACCAGTCTCAACAATCATCACAGAAGCCTCATTAGCCAAGACCTGAAGCGGTAGAACGATCATCAACACCTTCTTCTCTTTCTATTGCAAGAATGCTTCAATTCTTCAAAAACGACCAATCAAAACTCACCCAAAGAGCAAAACGCGCGAATAATAAACAAATCCAGCCATTAAAAAACGAATCATATGTATAGATCTTCTATTCGTGTTGCAAATATAGATCCAAAAGCCAAGAAAAGCGAGATATAGAAGTAAAGATCATTGCAAGCAAGCAGAGAGGTATTGTAATCCTCCCTCATCACGACTATAGAATCGCGCGTCAGTAGCATGCAATTGGCAAAGAAAAGAGATTTGGTGCTGTTAGGACAAGATCGATTGAAGGAAGAGAGAACCTGTGGAGGATGTAGACGTATAGTGAGATCAACAACACAAAAATTAGGTTTTTGGGATGAATTAGTGGTACAAAACCACATCTCAACTCTTTAAGGGCAGTTGAAGTCATTTTATAAAATCTCTCTCACCTCTTTTTGTCCTTTTCTTCTGATTTAACGGATTGATGATGTGGAAAGTGAAAAAAAGGAGGCCACATCGGAGCCAGCACTTTAAAGATGGGCCCACAAATGCCCAGTTATAATTCCAACAATCCAAATTAAACTGAGACACCTAATTGTAAGTTTTAAAAAGGTGAAACATTTAATTGATGGATAATATTTTCCATTTAAACACTAAAATTACAGGAAAAAAAAAAAAGAAAAACATTGAAAGTTTAAACACAAAACATAACATTATCCCAAAACTTAAAACCTTCCATAATTTGCTTTTATAATTTCAATTCTATCAATGGAGTGAGAAATCTCTAAAAATTATCACTAATTTGATAATACAATATCATTTAAAGAGGAAAATTACCCTCACCGGATTGTTGGCCAACTTAGCTAGCTAACAATGGAAAAATACTTTTCTATTTTTTTTTAAAGCTTCCACGAATCAAAAGAAGTGACATACTTTTCATACAAATAGTCATTTTTATTTTTCCCAATTGACCCATAGATATGGAGGGCTTTGGGAGTTCTTTAATATTGGCCTGTGCATATGAGCTAAAATCTAGGCTGTGTTTGGTAAACTGTAATGAAATAAGATTGTAACTGTTAATTCAGTAGCAATTTTTCAGTTCTTCCGTCAGGCCAAAGCAAATCTTTCTATCCCAACACAATTCAGTAGCCAAAAGGTTTCAATATAAGACATTATTACGAGTGTAAAGATCTAAGCAATTAGGAAATAAAAAATGAAATAGAACCCTTTTCCTCTTGCTTGATGATAAACGCGCAAATGAAACTAAACCGTCAAGATCTTTTGCTGGATGTGCCAAGCAACAACATCCTTGTATGGTAAGTTGCCTCCGAAGATATCAAGAGCACTACCCACAGTAACATCTACATGTCCCTGTCCTGCGGTCTTTATCCTCTCTAAATCATTCATTACAGTCACGCCACCAGCATAGGTCACCGGAATCTGGCACCCAAAACCGCAAATGCATCAATGATCCATGCATTATAGCATATCTAGACAGCCATAGTAAAGAGCATTTATCTATGAGCTCCGTTTCACCATAGCAAAGTGGAATCCAACTAAAAGTTGCCAATCATTTTTTCAACTAGCAGGAATAAAATCCATGGCCATCAGAAGTATTAAGCAAATAACCACAGTATGTACCTTCAAACCTCTTTTCAGAGCAAAATTCATTTCGGATTGTTAAAATTCAAAATGACAGTTTAGGCTCATGGATACTTCAGAAGTGCTTAATTTTCAATATGCATAAAGGTGGAAGCTATAAATAGTATTGGTCTTTATGATTACTTTATACTTGTACCACTAATCTCAATAAAGCATATCAAAATCAGTATAATACAGAAAATGAAGCTGCATAAGCCAATGGATTGATAACCAAACTCCATTAACAGCTTGGGTATCAACTCAGGAAGAATATCCATGATTCACTAACTTTTAACATAATTCCCCACTTTAAACCACTAGATGATGGGACACATTTGCCCAACTACAGACATATTATGCTCATGGTAGGAGCAGTTCATTGAAAATTTTCAATATAAGAAATGGCAAGATTAATGTTGTTGCCAAAGTTGCACAACATTTCTTGAGGAAATGCTATCTGCAGTGCAGCAAGTGAAGATAACAGAATCAAATATGCAAAATTACATGTCACTTACCGGAGAGTACCTGCCAAGCAATGCCACAAGCTCTTCATCAATTCCCAACCTGAAAAGGAAGCAGTTAGGTGCATGTAGTCCAAATACAATTTCTTGGAACCAAAATTAATGGCGAAAAAAAAAAAAAACCTTTAACGGTATATTCTGTCATGCCAAAGATCAAGAAACAGAATGGCATAGCCTCAATTGTGCATGTTTTTCATTTTTTTAGTTATAAGAGAAATAAAAGCAAAAATAAAATTTAAGAGAGAGAGATTTTACAATTGAAGGTATTGGATTGTTATAAGGAATATCCAGATTATATCATTTGGACTCAGGATAAAAGGTTTCAGATTTACAACATTGACCTTTGTTTCTCATCCTACCTAAACAACCAATACAAAGGACTCGTATTGGTGAGTTAAAAGAGAATGTCTCTAGTTTATAAAGCAAATTATCCTTGTCCAAGAGTTGGGGTAAAACATCATGTAAAATCAGTAGAGCAAAACCATGCTTATTATAATTAAGTTTCACTACCAGTCAATGTGTAAGGTCTAAACATGATGAATTAGAGTTCCCAGTATCAAATAAAAAGATCTTGAATTAAATATTCTTCTGTGTCTAAAACCAAGGCTTGAGCTTCTCTACTTTGTTTGGTGTTGAGAGTCCAGAGAGAGTGAAACAGAGAGTTGATAAAGGATTTATAGTAAATTATTTTGGAATTGTATAATAGAAGACTAAAAGACTTACTTTTTCCCCTCAACATCAACACCGTGAACCAAAAACTCATCCGCATAGTTGGCAAGAAATTGTAATACTTCCTCAGCAAGATAGACCTCACTGAACTTTTGCCATCTATCAGTTACAATTGCATATCTACCTTCCTGCATGTGAGAAGCAGCACATACATGGCTGTAAAATGTAGTGGTTGAAAATAAAATAGTTTCAAGTTCCAACAGTTCAAATATACCATAAACTTTCTGATCACTTCAATATTCTGCATTGCATTAATTATGCTTAAAATTATTCACCAAATGCACAATAATATCAAGTAAAAAGGAATAATATTGGAGGAAAGTTTGAAAGCTTATGCCTAATCCTCAAGTTCCAATTAATTCCATCTCAGGTTTCAATCAACTCATCCAACAAGAGAGCCAAATGCAATTATTGATGTCACACCTTCTTTCTGCAGCTAAGGTCCAGCACCAGCCTTTGCTTTCCAACAATACTGACAAGATCTTTTAGTCTTTCCAGGTCCATTTGACCATTGTTGAAAACATACTGCAAGAGAAACAAAAATTTTAAAAGCAAAATAAGAAAATTTTGCAATATGAAAAAGATGGAAGCAGGTATATAAAAAGGAAATGCAACTTCTTTCCAGAACACTCTGTCAAGGTACAACATATTTCTCATGATTTTTTCACCTGTATATTAAACATATAAACTCTGAATGTTACCTGCTTAACAAGATGTAAGCTCTATTTTCTTAAAACATGGAGATCTATGAAAGTATGTGGTTTGGTTGTGTAGATCAGAATGCATGCCAACCATAATTGTCAAAAGCGCAAGTGAACTGCTATGATTTTGCGAGTTTACAAGTGAACATCAAGAAACCAATTTGACATATGCCTAAACCAAATCTTGGATAAAGTCGTATAAATTGCTTGAAAAAGGTTCAAATATTGAATGACTTCACGACCTTACAATTTTTACATTCCTACAATCTTACTATATTTTCTATCTTTAGATATTATTTTTATCTTTTATTAATATTTTTATACTATTTTTATTTTTAAATATTACTTTTCATGATATTTAAAATCTTACGATTATATGATTCTAGTTAACGATTCGATTTTATCAACACATATCCAATCCTATGTTGAAAAGCGATATTGACAACCAAATTTCCAATGAGGAGGATGCAAATTGAGGGGGAAACATGATTGGAAATCTTGGATTTGAAGTCAGAGCAATTTTTGGGAAAGTAAATGCACTAATTTATTAATTCAAAATCGAAAGGAATATTGAAGGTTATAACATACTGAAGTGACAATGACATGGCTAGCTCCTTCTTTGACATAACTTAAACAATTGTCTAAATTGATACCACCTCCAACTTGCAATCCACCTAGATTTTTCCAGTCCTCGCAGTAAGTTCAGCAGAGGAAAAATCTGTAAGTTTTAAACGTGCAAAAACCAAAAATCAAAAGTGAAAAGAGAATACTCAATATGAGTTTGATTCCCAATTTCCCATTGAAATATCAGTGTGAACAATGACATGTTATTTCAAGTTTTATATTGTTAACAGGGCAATTAAATGAGAAGGAACCCAAAGATTATTAACTATTCCCATAGACTCATAGCCAACCATGAAAAGCTAGGTTAAACCAAGTTATCAAAGAAAACAAACACACCATAAATAAAAAGCAAACTATAACTACCAGGATAGGCATGTAGTGCTTCAATAGCAGCAGCTTTGCTTAAAGGATCAGCACCAAGCATGATTACATGACCGCCAGTAAGCTCATCTTCTTTGTATAAATTGGCAAACTCTGCGGCAGATTTGTCCGATTCAAAGTTGGTTACAAGAATAGATCCATCATCTTTTGAATCCTGAAGAGTAGACCCAACAATTTGCTTCACTTTTCCCTGATAAACCATGGACAAAAATGAATCTCAAAACATTTTACACGAATACAGGAAGATGTAACATGCTTAAATGAAACAAGGAAAACACAGCAGTTTCCCCATTGTCCAGCCTGAAAATTGATATCTTAAAAGATTATGTTTGAAACGCCCTAACATAAATGGAATGCAATGCAAACTAAAAATGCATTCACCTTAAAATACATTCAACCAAAAATACATTCAATTATTAGATTATGGTGTACCAAACATAACCTTAACAAATATAATGAAGCTGAAGACTTACCTATTACTATAAACTAATTATTCTAAACTATTCTAAACTTTACAAATATAAATTAGAAGCACTGCTATGCCTATACTCTTTTCTGTTATATATCAGATAGTTATGAGCAATGCATTTTTATGGGAAAACCAATTAAAAGAGAATTAAATTAACGGAATGGAATAAAACGCAAAGAGGGATCAAATTGAATACCTTGTGTATGTCGATGCAAGGGCGGAAACGAACAGCACACTGTATGGACAAGCGCGAAGATCCTGCAAAGATAAACAACACCACGGTTCAATTCTCAGGATATAGAAGAGACTCAAGAAGAAGAGGAAGACAAAATCACAATGAGTGAGAAGAAAGTAGAGGCAGACTTACTGTAGACATGGAAGGGCAGTGGTGCAATAGACTTGTTTTGCTTTAGGAAACCGGGAAATGCTGCTATATAGTGCAGATTTCCATGGAGGCCGCAGGTTCTCATAATTGCTTAATTCCACAGGAATGATGAAGAGAGAATAGAAAGAGGGATTTGAAGGTTATTAAACAGAAAAGCTCTGATCAATATTTACCAAAATACCCCTTACCAAGCATCTTATTTTCTTATTTATTGTTTAACTATGGAGACTCGAAAACGCGGTAGACGGAAACGACGTCTGGAAAATGTCGTTCAAGAAGAAACTGCCATTGCCCATTCTCAGAAGACTGGATCGAACCCCTTCACCGCCACCGCCACCGCCGCTCCCTCCTCTGCCAGACCCGCCACCGTCTCCTCTCACCCCTCTCCCCACGCTTACTCTCACCCCCACCCCTCACCACTCCCTTTTCCTTCGCTTTCTCCAAACCCACCTGGCCACCAAGCCTCTTACCCCTGACAACCTCCTTCACTTCCTCAAATCCAAGCTTCGCCACCACCCGCTCTTCTCTCACTATGATTTGTTTGTCTTCAATTGGGCTTCTACCGTTGACTCCTTTCGCCATGATCACTCCACTTTTGAATGGATGGCACGCACTCTTGCCATCACTAACCGACTCAACGATGTCGCTTCGCTTCTTTCTTTTATGGCTTCCAATCCCTGTCCTTGCTCTGAAGGTATATTTTCTTGCCCGAGAATCGAATCCATTTTTCAATTTTCTATTAATGCTTACTGTAAAGCAGGGAAATTGAATGATGCATTAATTGCTTTTGAGACAATGAAGAAATTGATTGATGGGAGGCCTAATGTAGCTGTCTATAATATTTTGATTAATGGATATGTGAAATGTGGGTTGCATGATAAGGCTGTGGAGTTTTATAATAGGATGTTGAAAGATAGAGTTCAGCCTGATGTGTTCACTTTTAATATATTGATTAGTAGCTATTGTAGGAATAAGAAGTTTGATTTTGCTTTGGAGTTGTTTAAGGAGATGAAGGAGGAGGGTTGTAGTCCTAATGTGATTAGTTTTAACACTTTGATTATGGGTTTCTTTAGAGAAGGGAAATTTAAGGAAGGAGTTAATATGGCTTATGAAATGATAGATTTAGGATTTGAGTTTTCAAGTGTGAGTTGTGAGATTTTGGTTAATGGGCTTTGTAGGGAAGAGAGACTCTTGGAGGCTTGTGAATTGTTGATTGATTTCTCAAGAAAAGGGGTTTTGCCAAGAAAGTTCGATTTTTGTGTGCTTGTGGAGAAGCTTTGTGAGAAAAGACATGCAGATCTAGCTTTGGAGTTGGTGACTGAGTTGTGGAGTAGTGGAAATGTACCGAGCTTTATTTCTTGTACGACTATGATAGAAGGTTTGAGGAAATTGGGGAAAATAGAAGAGGCATTTAGATTGATGGAAAGGATGTTGAAAGAGAGTATTACTTTTGATATTACGACCTTTAATTGTCTCATTCAAGATCTTTGCTATGTGGGAAGAACAGCTGATGCTAACAAATTGAGATTATTGGCCTCTGTCAAGGGTCTGGAACCAGATGAGATGACGTATTACACTTTGGTTTCTGGGTATACAAGAGAGGGCAATAGGAAGGAAGGGGAAGATCTGATCGATCAGATGTTAGATAAGGAATTTATACCTGATCTTGCTACATATAATAGGTTAATGGATGGACTCTCTAAATCTAGAAGTCCTGTAATGTAGCATTTTGATTGTGTTGAGGAGTAAATGTGAATACCTCTTCCTGTTGATATTTCTACTTTGTGCCATGAGTTTTGGTAGAACTAACTGGGTTGTCTCAACTGTGGTAAGAATGTTCTCCTTGATGAAGTTTATCTGATTGCTATAGTTTTTAATGCTTATGTTTACAGGAATCTGTAGGAACAGACATATGTATATGGACTATAGTAAATCGATGGGTAGGGAAGAAACTAAAAGTGAAAGCAGAAGCTAAAGAAATTTGTGCAGATTCCAGTTGATCGTCAATAAGAATGCCAAGAGTTATTGCTAGCAGCTGCAGATTGATAAAAATGGAAGAGCTGCTTAAAGAAATGACCGGTGTTGCTGAAATAGAGCCTGACGTGGTTTTAAATGCTGGGATCCATAGGTGTATAAAGGATGATGATAGTGTAAGGGTCAAATGGGAAGAGAAGTAATGGGTCTCTCTGGGGATTAAAGCATTTGCCTTGTTGCATCAATCAATGAGGAAGCAAAGAAATCAATCCAGAGAAAAAGGCAGAACAGGTTTATGCTAAATTAGCTACTTTCTCACTATCTTGCAAATGGTGTAAAGACTAGCTAAAAAAACTAGGAGATGTGCTTCTTCTTTGGAAGGAGTTAAAGAAAGGTCTACGGTGAATGGAATGAAAGAATTTCTAATTCTTTAGATATTGTGCTTTGCATGGAAGTAATGGAAGAATATCACGAGATCTGTCCAGAATATTCACAAGTAAGGATGCCCTGCTTCTCAATCCAGGCAAGACAGGAGAAAGCAAGAGTAAACTGGAGCTGAGGCCTTCAAGTTTTGGCTGGAGGTACCAAATTCTTATTATGGAAGTAAGTGATGATTATAACATATTGAATGAGGTTATTTTGCTTGACATTCAGTTAAACCATGATTTTTATGCAATTGATCTGTATATTATGAAGCTTTTTTAGAGTAAAATGCACAATATGAAACCTGAACTCTGAATGTGATGTTATATAATGTAATGAAATATATAACCTCACGAATTCAGCTATGGAAATTTGTTTCTGAGAAAAATTTTTTTTTGTTAATATCGTGTTTCACAAGAGTCAAGACAATGTTTTCACTATTTCGGTTATTCAACACAAACTGAATTTCAGTTGGTATTAGCAAATTATTTAATTTTAATATAAAATCAATAATATTCAGTAGAAATAGTATTGGGAGAATCACTCTAAGTTGATCTTGTTACCTTCGGAATATATTAGCACTCCAAAAGTAATTTAGGGCTATGGTTGTGAATAAAGAAATAGTATTGGGAGTCACACTTCTCAACCTCACATTAACTTAACCTAAACAGTTAGAACTCACCGTTTTTTATCACAAACCCCTCTCTTTCTCTCGCCCTCTTTCATGTTCTTCTTCATTATCGACAAAGTATAGGATCTTAGACTAGCGATATATGCTCAACTAAGCAAAAGAGACTTAACAATATGTTCAACGTTTACAAATATTCAGCTCTTCACAGATGCAATGCTCTGGAGGGCTTGGATTAAGGGAAGTAGTACATGGGTAAGGAATTGATCTCTTTAAATATTTAGAAACCATAACTTTTTATAAAATGCTGCGTTTTTTTAAAAAATTAGTTCAAATGTTATGTTACTGAACACTAAAAAATAGTATTTAACTTTAATCAATCTTATAAGTGAGTAATTATTTTGTTTTGGTTAAAAATTACTCACCCTGATTTTTTTATTTAGACATTTTTTATTTATATAAATATATACGGTTAACAGTGGCCCTTTAGTTTGAACGAAATAAAAAAAAAAGAATAAAGTTCAATTTGCATTTACAACCTGTGCCTAATGTAAAAAACTCAGAAATGAATTTCTTTTTTTAATCAATTTAACCCTCAAACTTAGACATTGATGATCAATTACCCATTTATTTGCTGGATAGAAGGCGTGCAGCAAGCGGTCAAACAGAAAAAATCACTTAAACACATAATGGATCAAAAGTGAAAATCAATGGGCATTATTGAAGTATGTTTTTATTGTGATTTCATTTTTTTTAGAACAATCTTTTTGATGAAAAATGACAGTTTTGAAAAGATTGATCTTTGTGAAGTGACTGTAAGATATATTGGAAAATATATTATATGTGGCAGAAATAATGCAAATTCATTAAAACCTACGCAAACATGTCCCAACATTTTCAACTTTATCTCACAAATTATAATTAAAATCAAAATTAACAACAATTTTCTGATGTTATTAAACTAAAAATTTATATCAAAATAAAAAATCTAGATCTTGAGTTACTAAAGCCGTAACAAATTACTAAATTTACATTTGAGAGTTCCACCCAAATCTGGGCGTAGTTGTTTGTAGCTTTATTGTTCTATTATGGCTATTCCCGCAACCTTGTTTGCAAATACATTTGTAAGGAAGCTATATTAATTTGTGATTTATGTATTTTTATAGATTTGGAGAAGTTGATTTGCAAACTTTGGAGGTTATGGATGTGCCATGGTATTTGGAGAAGAAGATGAAATTACAAATTCAAATCATTAGTTTGAAAGTTTGAATTTTTATATTCTGCAGTTGTATTTGTGTTGTTAGTTAATTATTGTAGGAGGATATGGGGTTTGATGTAATGATATGAAATAATTTATTAGGAAATTTGTTGCACTTCAATTGTATATGTTGTGAATTTGAGATGCCAAATGTTCAATCGCCTACAAACAACTTTGGATAATGATTTACAAACAGCTTTTATAAATAAATCCTCATATTTTTTATATTTACACCTTTTCCCATATTTCCGGTTATTCTTGCAAATGCCGTTTGCCCGTCCGTTCCTCGTGTCTGCGTCCATGTCCGTGCATCATAGATGCCACCTTATGGCCTTCAAGATCAGACTGTACAACCATCTCCTTCCATCGTCCACCAACTCAATTTCCACTCCCGCCAATGCGCCATGGAACAAATCGCTCTTAGCCTACCTTGAAATGCTCCGGTCTGGCTCTTGTCCTGATGCCTTCGCTTTCCCATTTGCACTCAAATCCTGCGCGGCTCTTTCTCTTCCAGTCACCGGAAAACAAATCCATGGCCATGTCATCAAAACGGGTTGTTTATTAGAACCCTTTGTTCAGACTTCACTGATTTCTATGTACGGTAAGTGTTTCTTAATAGACAATGCACGCAAAGTGTTCGATGAAAATCCCCAATCAAGTAAGCTAATGGTTTGTCACAATGCTTTGATATCTGGATATTCATTTAACCTCAGATTTAAAGATACAGTGTCGTTATTCAACGAAATGAGAGAAATGGGCATAGAGATAAACAGGATAACAATGTTGGGTTTAATTCCAATATGCGGGATTCCAGGGAAAATGATGCTGGGAATGTCAGTTCATGCTTGTTGCGCGAAGTTTGGATTTGATGTGGATCTGTCTGTTGGGAATTGCTTACTTACAATGTATGTGAAATGTGGTGAAATTAATTCCGCGAGAAAGATCTTCAATGAAATGCCAGAAAAGGAGTTGATTACTTGGAATGCAATGATTAATGGGTATGCACAAAATGGGCTTGCTAATAATGTTTTGGAACTTTATGAAGAGATAAAATCAATTGGGTTTTCTCCTGACCCTATAACACTTGTTGGGGTTCTGTCATCTTGCGCTCATCTTGGTGCAGTTACTGTTGGTTGTGAAATAGAACAGCAAATAAAGATTCGTGGATTTGGGTCCAATCCTTTACTGAACAATGCTTTACTTAACATGTATGCTAGGTGTGGTAATTTAGTAAAAGCTAGAGATATTTTTGATGGTATGCCAGTGAAAAGTGTAGTTTCATATACAGCAATGATAGGCGGATATGGAAATCATGGTCTTGGAGAGATTGCTATTGAGCTTTTCGATGACATGATTAGGTCTGGCATTAGACCTGACGGAGCAGCATTTTTGAGTGTTCTTTGTGCATGTAGTCATGCAGGATTGACCAATAAGGGGTTGTATTACTTTTGCATGATGCAGAGAGAGAATAAGTTGCAGCCTGGTCCGGAACATTACTCTTGCATGGTTGATCTTTTAGGCCGAGCAGGTAAGCTCAATAAGGCACGAGAACTTATTGAATCTATGCAAGTAACACCTGATGGTGCAGTTTGGGGAGCACTTTTAGGTGCCTGCAAAATACATAAGAATGTAGAGTTAGCAGAATTGGCTTTTGAACAGATTATTGAGCTTGAACCTACAAATATCGGTTATTATGTTTTGTTATCGAATATATATGCTGAAGCTAGGAATTTGGAAGGGATGTTGAGAGTCAGAGTGATGATGAGGAAGAGGAAGCTGAAAAAGGAACCAGGTTGCAGTTATGTTGAATTTAACGGGAGAGTTCACCTATTCTTTGCCGGAGATAGAAATCATCCTCAAAGTGAGGAAATATACAAAAAGTTGGAGCAGTTAGAAAATTTGGTGAAGAAACTTAATGGGTTTAACGAGGATGATGAACAACTTCTAAATGGTAGGAATGTGCATAGTGAGAAGTTGGCAATTACATTTGGTCTCTTGAACACCAGAGAAGGATCAGAGATAGTTGTGATAAAAAATCTTAGAATATGTGGAGATTGTCACTTGTTTATAAAGTTAGTTAGCAAAATTGTGAATCATCAATTTATAGTTAGGGATGCAACCCGCTTTCACCATTTCAGGAATGGATTATGTTCTTGCAAAGACTATTGGTAATACTTGTGTCCCTCCTCTTTTTTTTTTTCAGATATTACATATTCTACAATCTCTAGCCAACTTGGAGAGAAGTCATGATTTGGTTCCACAAATATGTAGAATAAGCAACCAACGAGTCAAATTAACCGACGATAAAACAATAAAAATCAAATGTAACAAGATAGAGAATGTGTTTGACAACAATTTTTTAAATAGCTAAACACTATTTTTTTTATATTGTTCAATAGTATGGTATTTGAACTAGATTTTGCAGATTAAAATTGCATTTTATAAAAAGTTAATTTATGTAATCAAAACTGTTAATTTTGCTAAATACATCCATAATCAGTTCAATTAATAATACCATTCACCTTTCGAAGTGTATAATCTAACATGCCACAATATGTAAATTACATATTGAGGGAAAAAAATAATGAAAAATGATAAATTACAATTAGTGTTTGATTAAGCCTCCGATGGGCACAACTACTTCAGTTCCAGAAACGCGCCTATCTTCAAACAAGGGAATGGTTTTCCACGCAGACAATCTGATTGGAACTTTCATCCCAACTTCCCTGCCTTTATCTTTTTCCATGCAAATGGCAGCATAATGAGAACCATCCAGTTCCAAGAGAGCCAACTGCCAACTGCTTGTGTGGTTCTTGGGATCATCAAAAGACTCGACAATTATCTATGGTTAAGAGAAATTGCCAATAAAGAAATCTCAAGAACAGAAATTAAGAACAGCGGCTTGGTTAAAGAAAAAGGAAAAAAAATATATAGTTAAGAGAAAATGCCAATAAAGATGCACAAGCTAAACTATTAGATCTATTGAACACGAGGCTGAAGTAGTTGTCTAAGGTTGAAAATTTGCCATACTATTCTGTTCAGATGAACAACTAAGTGTTTTAAAAGAAAAAGGACAGTATTCAATTCAAGGTACATTACTGTTGTTCTTGTTATTATTCTTGTTAGTTCTTACCAGGAATATGTTTAGGAAAATAACAATTATTATTAACTTCAAGGTGCAATATACATATATATTCTGTTCTTGATACTAATTCTTGTTTTTCTTTTTAAGTTGCCACTTGCCACTCCCAAGCACTATCTACCTTTGCTCATTGCTGCATGAAAGCTAAATTATCTAATAAAAGGTCTAATACATAAATTTGACCCGAACTTTAACCAATTTTCCTTGTGGCTCCTTGAATTTTGCGGAAGTTCAATCATAATTCTGTACTTTCACATTTTAGTAACAATGATACTCCTCATCAAAATGAAATAACTTTGAAAGAGTTTAATCATGACTACATATTTTTACATTTTATTTTGGCGAGGGCCATGGTTACTATTGAAATGTGAAATGTAGGTTCATGATAGGTCTGCCGTAAAGTTCAAGGACATAGGATAATCGCCGAAATTATAGGGTCAAACTTATACATTAGGCCCCTGATAAAACGTATTTAACTTTGCTGCATCTTTTTCTAACGTTAATACTTTCTTAATTTACATCTTTATGGCATACCTCATGATCTACATCATCAGCAAGAATACTGCCTCCCTTAGTAGCAGTCTTTATTTGAACAGTAAATGTCTTAAAAGGTGCAGCAGAGAAGCCTTTTCCCAAAGCTTTCACATAAGCCTCCTACAAGTGATATTCACAAGTAAGAAAACGTGGAGGGCAGCTTCGAAGCTAATCAAAGATTGAAATTTTAAATATACATTCTAAAAAACACACACTAGAAAAATATACCCTTCTATATATAAGATCTGTCAAAACAGAAAATCAATCTACAAAAAGGACTGCATCATTCACTCAAACAAAAGAATTCCCAAATGCTTTTTTTGAATTCCAATTCTATTGAGCATAAAGAACAAGCTTGATTTTCTTATAATATTGCAAGGGACTGTCTGTAACTATTCAAGGACATATTATAGCATTTCCCCCAAAACAGAGATCCAAAAATTAGTAAGAAATAGAAATTTCAGCATCATGCTCACCTTAAGAGTCCATAATTTTATGAACTCCTGGCGCTGCACTTCAGAGTCTGTAATAGCACTTAAATATTCAACCTCACAGAGAGAAAAGTAGCGCCGTGCAAAAGCTAATATATTGCTTTTAATATTCCGTTGCTTCTCTTCAATATCGATACCAATCTACAATTGAAAATTAAAACAGATTATAGATATAGATATGATGACTGCAAAGTTGCTATATCAACCAAAAAATATTCTGTAAATTAGTCATACATACTTGTGAATTAGTTGTCACTCCGCAAGCTATCAACGAAGAAGTATGTGAGATGTTGAAATGTAATGGCGGTGGGCATGGGCCACTGTCTATTTGCCACTCTAGCTAAGCTATGAAAAAACATTAAAGTTGTGGAAGAAATAAAAATGCGTGGAGGAAAAAGAAAACATATTCCAGAAGAACTATTAGATCTGTAATTGATATTAGCTCTAGAATGTATTATTATAGGACCCCGAAAATAATTCTCATCTGGTAGACAAACAAAGGAGAAAAGAAAACTAACCTCAGGCTTCCCATGGATATTACTCCTGAATTTCAAAGATCTTGGATCAACATGGCAATTTATCTGATCTAGTAGTAAAAAGTTTTGCTCAGAAACTTGGAAATTCTTAGAACATTTAAAAGTCAATAGATTTTCTCTAAGGGAAAAAAAATAATGAAAGAATTCAACTAAAAAAGCTGGATTCATCATAAATAAAAGAGCAGACCAGAGAAGTTTTGCTGCCAACATCAGTAAAAGAAAATAGGATTGACCATTGAATCACATGCAAAATTATTTTTGACATTCAATCTCATTACAAAACGTAAGTTTTCAGAGTACTCTGTACAAGCCTATACTATAGTCATATGCATAGTATATTAATATATTGGAAGATTCAAATGAAAAACCTGGTACAATCCTATTGACTTAAGCGTGGTATTGATCTAAAGAAGATACAGGCAATCAAAATTGCAAGAGCCAGAGAAGGGTGTCAACCTTACTCATTTATGCTGCTAGGTTTGACTAACAAATAACATTTCAATACTGGCGCACTATGATCATCATATTGGTAATTTGTTGAATAACAGATAAAGCACTAAGAAGTAAATACAGGTCTTAGACACAGAAATTAAATTAAAAGCATCTAATTTGGTATAAACAAGTAACATTAACAATAACCAAATTGGATTGATTAGTCCTTGACCTCTATGCAACATATGGGCAAAACACAAGCATTCAAAAAAAATAAAGGATAAACCAAACAATAGCACTGAAAGAAAGAAAGAAAAAGAAAAAAAAAAAGACCTACATCTGGCAATGGTAGTTCGAACCAGGGTACGAGCCAGGAGTGCCCTTTTTTGAAGGTGGTCTCCAGGCATGGATAGAACGTTTTCTCTCTCAACAGGAGATAGAATTTCCATATATTGATTTAGAAGTGATACACTCTTGACTTGATCAGGAATAACATACCAAAAATGAGTTTCCCTACAAAACCAATCTCAATCATTTAGCACAAATGTGTAAGTCTTAAATTCCCATCAAACAAGAATACATCAAAATACTGGATTACATACATTGGAGATGGAAGCTGCAATGGAGGCAGAATGGATGAAGCTGCATAGAAGTTCCTTTGAGAGCAGGAGATCATTTTCATAAGGAAATTTACTCTAAGCAGAAATGAAAACATGTAATTTCCCGGAAATGGCTCTGAACTATATCATTCCCCTAAAACATTAAACAAAAATTACTAAGAATACGCACTAAAATCATAGAGAAAGAGAGAGCGCCGACGATGGAGGTTGAGCAGAGAGGGAGTTTTTGACGGTGAAACCAATAAGATTATGGATGAGGAAGAAGAAGCCCTTTTAATCTATAGTTTATATATTTTTGGTTTGGGCTTTTTTTTCTATAAGCCCGGGCCTTCTTTGAACTGAAATTTATGCCTATTTTCCTTATCCATCTTTGAACTTGAAAACAAAGCTGGATCATGGACTGTGGTTAATACATTGAATTGAAGAAAAAAATTCGTTTGACAGTTACATTTCTGCCTATGTACATCGTTTAGGGAAGGAGTTAAAGCCATTTCCTTAGATTATTTCTTCCTGGTTAATCCCATCTTATAATCATAACTGTGAATGAGCCGTTTGGATTAAAATATTATCCTGTTACTAAACTACAGCAATTCAAAGTTGGAATCTTGTTAATGCTCTGAAGAGAGAGAAACAATGAATTTCAATTCATTAGATGCTACACTAAGGAGAAGGTGTTACAACAGGTTAAGAAAGAAAGATTAAACATGAAGACCCACATGGTTAATGAACACCAATAAACATATATGAAAAGGAAAAAAAAGCACACAGAAAATCATTCACAACATTTCTAAAGGAAACCCACACTCAGAATGTGCCAACATGTTTCATCAGTTGGCAAATCCCCAACAGCTGGCAGCATTGGCACTGTTCACCGCCAAGCTTCAAACAGCTCTGTCCTAGGATTTATACAGCCTACTATACTTGTTCCTTTGGTCTTCTCTACAGTTCCTGCTGCTCCAACCATGGCCTGCTCAGTCAACCTTTTGGACCCCTTCTTGAGACTTGAATTACTTGATTGACCAGTTCTGTTCTTGGCAGTTTTTACTAGAACACCTCCTCTCTTACTTGAAAAGCGACCCTCTAAGTCTTCATTTGTTAGTGTGTTCACAACTTCACAAGGACAACTATCGACCAGAGACCGATTTACTCCAGGAATGTTCTCAATAGAATTCAGGAATTTTTGACATTTGGTAGTTGAATCATCTTGACTAGATCGAGGAGGGCTCCCTAAAGTAGGTTCTTCAGAAACAAATACTTTCTCGTCTTCACTTTCCTCGGTGAACTCCTCATTGGCCTCGAGAAAAGTTGATTGAGAAGAGCTGTGGTGTCCACTCTCATCAGAAGGCTCGAGACGGGACACAGGAGCTGGTTCTATCACAGATTCTTCTCTCTCCCGAAGTGTTCTTACAATAAGAGTCTTGAGAAAGTTCATTACTTGCACAGCATACATCAATGCAGTTAATGGATCTGACATCTGCAATAGAAAGTGTTAAATGATGAAAATGGGTTTGAAAAAATTTGGTATTCTAATATATATTCCAATATTAACATTTTGCTTAGGACCAAATGATGAAAATTTCTTCTAACTAAGCATCAGCCACACTCATCCGTTATGAACAAATCCTTTTTTGTGAGGTGATAAATGCATAACCAACCTTCGAAAACATGACGAATGTGTACGTTGCAATTTTCGAAGAGAGTTTAAGTAGGGTTGGTAAGTATAGCAATTATAATCACTACGCAATGCATGGCATACCTCATTTACACGAACATATGGGAAATATACAACATTTTACTCACTTGGGTCATGTTTGGTGCAAAGACCATGGCAACATTCCGCGCATTCATCTTGTTCAGATGTTCTAGTTGTGCAACATCAGCCATTAGGTTTACTGCCCAATCCAATAGAGCACCTTCCGTTGGAGGAAGGAGCCTTGCAAGCTGAACACATTCTTCCTCAGACTGAGATTGCATTACCTGCTCTTGTGAAAGAGAGTCCAAGACACCAGTTGGGAGTTCCCTAAACCAAGCCTACAAAATTTACAAATGTGGAAAAATAATGTAAATTTGCAAATTTTTCATGTCAACCATGGAAAGTTATTGACATATAATGCAAAAGGTTGTATAATACCTTTATGAGCCCAGCCAAGCAATGCACATCAATGCCCTGTGGGATCACTCCCCTATTTAGCTGTTCCCTAACATACTCCTCTTGGCTGTTCTCGGCATTAATTCTGAAAATTCCCTCTGCCTGTTCAAACAAATTCAAAACTTCAGTTCTCATTGAATTTTGACACTTATGCAATTCGAAGACCAATATTATCAGATCTCTCTTCCTCTTTATCGAATGAAATTTGCCAACTAGTTTTCTTATAACCTACAAACAACAAAACTGTGCACAAAAGATAAGCTTCTACCCCAAATGAATGTTGTTGCATGGTTGGTCTAGGATGTCGCTTGCTCTACTCAATTCAGCTGGTATATAAATGAGACAGAAGGAAAGAACACATACCTGCAAACCTCCTTGGGCATACAGTTGCCTTTGCATCATCAAGAGTATTGTGGGCACACTATTCCCTCTGGAGTCATATGAAAGCTGCATGGACTCAGTTGACACCCCAAAAACAGTTGCACTACAGATAATTAGTCAACAATAAGATATTAGCTTAGGGACTTTGAAAGGGGAAAAGACAGAAGAGTATATATATATCAAGAATACTTTGGACAGAGAAATAAGTCGAATAGGTATCATCAAATGATATACTGCACATACATAATTATAAGTTACTTGTTACATTTGGTAAGAAAATGGAATCAAAATGAATCAATAACAAAGAAGCACATGGACCATAGCAAAACACTCTTTTTGAGCAACTAAATAACTTTACTGTATGTAGGAGACATGAGTGTTGGTCTCGATACAGGATAAGGATTACCTGCAGTAATTTATCATCGTAAAATGCCGAAGCAACCTGTTTTGCCTATGCTAAATGAAATAGGCTGTATATATCACAGCTATTAAACATCAGTAAGTGACTC
This sequence comes from Jatropha multifida, assembly GCA_948099535.1. NCBI lineage: Eukaryota > Viridiplantae > Streptophyta > Magnoliopsida > Malpighiales > Euphorbiaceae > Jatropha > Jatropha multifida. Next base: position 19,690 of record CANUEX010007084.1, read on the forward strand.
AACAAGCGAGAATTACTCAATACGGTGAGTGGATTTTTCAGATAGAACAAATTTAAGAAATTCTTTATCAGCCCACCTAAAAATGGGGAAAAAGTAGCTATGCAATGTCAAATAGTTGCAAGAAGTTTACAACTGACAAGGAAAGACAACATTCAAACTCCAAAGATGAGTTAACCTAAGGTTTCAGTTATGGTTTCCAACAGAATTTGCTAATTTAACTAATTGGCATAAACCACTCGTGTTAATCCAATTGCAACTTAAGATTCAATATCCAGCAGTGCACTCATCAAATTAACAAAGAGAAGACAACCATAAAACAAGACATACTATAGATGCAGGTAATACAGTCAATTTTCCTCTAACATACCATGAAGATGAAGGAAGATCTGAAGCAACTATAATAGTTGGATCTCCAATAATCATTTAATGAAGAAAAGTACACTGAAAAATTAAGTACCGAATTTTCTAGTGGGAAAGGTTGGTGCAACTACAAATTAAAATTTGAATTACAATTTTTTGGGGAAAGCGGGAAAGGATAGTGCAGCTACAATTACAAATTCAATAAGTAACCTGAAGAACAGCATGTAAGTTGACAAAACTTTAAAAGAAAATATTCACATTCTACCAAAATGGATGACTCATGATGCAGGCAAACAGGACGTTGAAGTAAAAGAAATATTTGGGACGACGACAAAGCAAGAAAAATGTATTAAAATTAAGAGGACAAAAAGTGACCAAACAATTCATGAATTCAACAGAGACGGAAAAGTCAAACAAAGTAATTCCAGAAAGCAGAAATAGCCAAACCTACAAATAGGGTCTCAAAAAACATTCAAAGAGTACTCAATTCACCGCGAAAAATGAAATTATAATTCTCAAAACGTCCCAAAAAGAAAAATTAAACCAAGTTCACTTCCGAAACTGACCTGGCACTAGGAGCTCTCCTAGGAACCTCAGGCTCAAACTCAACAGGCAAGCCAAGAAACCCATTAAACCTATCAAAAGTAACATGGGCAACATGTCTAACATTAGTGGGCAACCCAATCTCCATATTGCAAAGCTCCTTACTCCCAGCAGTAGCAGTAATACTACACCCAACAACGGACCTCCTAAAAGCAGCAACCAAAAGTTCAAGAATTGACAACTGATCCCCTTCCCTCTCCCTTTCTTTCCTGTCTATGTTCCTATCCTCCTGTTCCTCTTCTTGTAATACTTCTTCTTCGTCTATTTCTTGGGGTCTAGTGGGGCTATGTGAGAGTTGTTGGTGAGAAATATCATTGTTGACACATGGGGTGGAAGAAGAGCTTGAAGAAGAAGGGAAGTGAGATGGGGATGATTGAAGTACTTCAGTCATTGTTAGTTTTAGGGGAAATTAAAGAAAAACAAATTTCTTTTTCAATTTTGGTTGCAAAGAATTGAAAACAAGAAATGGTCTTATTTGGGTATTATTTAATTTGTTTCTTGATTTTTATTTTATTTTGTTTTCTAAGAGAAGGTCAAGATTTGTGAATGTGGGCATGTAGAGTTGGATTGAAGGAATGGTTTGTGGGTATGGTAAGACGTGTCTATCATCACTTTCGATTTTCTTTCCTTTTTTTGTTTTCTTTCTCTCTTATCTTGGCTGGCTTAGATACGAGGCTTCAAGAAGCAAACAGACAGGAAAGAAAGAGAGAGAAAGTACAGAACTTGGCATGTTTTAGAGAGAGATAGAGAGAAGAAGTACAACTAAGGTAATAGCCTAATAGGCATGGAAGGAGAGAGAGAGAGTAGGCCAGCTCTCTTTATACTAGACTTCCGTTTCTTTTATCTGAAGATGTTTCTCTTCACTTGTTCATCTCTCTAAATATTTGCCACATCACAATAGGGGTGTGTTTGGTCTTTTCACATAGGTAGAAACAATCCTTTTTAATTTTCAGTTTTCTTTTTTTAAGTTTCGAATTTCATAACAATAAATGATTAATCTCTTTTAAGATTCTAATCCTTAATTTATTCATTCAATCTTGTTTTTAATTTGGTTTAGTTCAATGTGCAAAATGTTATAAGTAGTTGGACCAAATTTTATTTTATAATTGAAGATATCAGAACTTCAAATCTTAAAATAATATTTTTTTTCATTTTTTACACAACAAAAATAAATTATATTTTCTCAATTATGTAGTACTAATTTAATTGTTATGTTATAGTCAAGTACACCTAAATTTGACTACTTATTGTTGCGGATATATAAATTATTATTGATTAATTTTTTAAAAAAATTTTTTTCCTTTCAATATATATTAGATAAAGCAAATTTTTTCATAAAATAAATTTGTGCTGCTTTCTCTCAAAATTATAATCTTATTCTCCTTTTCTAGTGTTATAAAATAATATTCTCATTTAAATTTTTTTTTCATTTTCTTTGCAATACCCTTATATAATAATTTGTGTAAATAACTAATACTAATTGAATTTATTAAATGGTGGAGAAAATTTTAAAATAATTAATTTTGATCTTCGTATATTAACTTTTCATCCTATTTTGAGATGATCCAACAAGGGAATGACAGGTAACACTGAGGAGGTCATCTCCATAAAGAAAGCTTGTCCGACGCAAAGCCAACTGGTTCTGACAGTTGTGAGACTACTCAAGTGAAAATAAAAATAGGACCACATAGTCTTAGGCTTAAGCCTAATTCAACTATTAATTACGAAACTCTCAGTATTATACGCTAATTATGTCAGCATTTTGGTCCCACCAGTTACCTAACAACTAACATCTTAAGCTTCTACAACATTTTTCTCTCTCTCATCTTTTTTTATTCAAACTGTGAGGATAAGATTCACACAGTAAATGAATCAACCGCTTCTAATCTTTTTTTTTTTTAAAATTCATTATTTAAATTAGTTTAATAATTCAAAGATTGAAAGTTTAAAATAAATTGTGTACTACTCTCAAACTAATTTCTCAACGATTCTTCCTCCGTTCTTTTATATAGAAATAATTGATTTTTCATCGAGATAAAAAGTATAATTTAATTATTTTTTTTCTAATTTATTTCTGATCTCATTTATTTCTTTTCTAATATCAATGTATATTTTAAATTATATTTCAATCTTCAATAAGAGTTTAAATGATTTGTTGGAACGAAGAAAATACAAACAGTCACAAAAATGAAGTTTATGCTTTGATCTACAGAGATAAATTCATTTTTTTGTCTTCTATTTGAACAAATTGTGTGAAAAATATGAAAATCTATACTCATTTAACCTTTCAACTCACTCTATTTGTTGAAACACACTTTCAATATCACATAAGTTTTCAAATATTCAGTGAAGTCCGTGAGAATTCATTTCAACGTAGTCAACTTGAAACTTGGCGTGAACAAATTCATTCTCCACAATTTATTCACATCCCACTCCACTATTTTGAAAATCTTTGGCACTAAAAATTTCATAAAGGATTAAAACAATCGTAAGATAGTTTTCTCACACTAGCATGGTTTCTAAAGTTACCAAATCATACAAAAATTTTTATATAAAAACAATACTCAAAATGGAAAATTTTCCAATATAAAAAAGCCGTAGACTCAAAAATTAATTTGATAGTAATAAGTCAAAATTTTTCTTAATTATAAATTATAAATAAATCAAAATGAAATGAAATTTGAATTTAATTTTTAAATACTGATTAACTTATTTATATTGTTATCGCCTAATAAAAAGAATATTTTTTTTAAAGAAATTTATTTTATTTAATTGCATTTAAAGATAGTTTATATTATTAACTTTTGCATACCTGTTGCATTTAATGCATTTGGTTAAGTTTTGTGGTACGTAATCATTATAAGTTAAAATAATAATGTAACTAAATTAATTTACTTTTCATCTTCTTTTACGACAGTCATCCACTCCTTGCCTCATCTCATTTCTTTTCACTGTTTGAATCATCAAGTATTAGATAATTTTGTATTTTTAAGGTAAACTATGAACACTCGAAAGAGTTAATCGTGATTATAATGTAAAACTTCTTTGCTTTAACATGTCATTTTGTCTAGAGGAGTATTTTTTAATCTTTTTCAATTTTAATGAAATTAAAGTATTTAAGTAAGATAAAAGAGTAGTTTAATGAAATTAATAAGTATTTTGCTATAATTTAAATAATTTAATTACTCTAAAAAATCTTTAAAAAAAAGATAGAGGGAGTAGTATCTCTACATAGTTAAATCACATGCTTAATTAATGATAATCAGTACACATTTCTACATGATTATGCATAGCAACCTATTCAATAATTATTAGTGTGAAAACTTATAGATCATAGTAAGAGAGTCTACTGAAAATAATGAAGAGCAGGAAATATATAATTGGAGAAAAGTACATGCCAAAGGGAAAATGTGAAAGTGTTTTTTAAGCAAATATAAGTACACAATAACAAAGAAAATGTGTAGCCATCATAATTCCTAACCTTAATCTCACCCAACAAATGTGCCACTTTCTTAGAGGCATTTAATTTTATAATTTTTATATTTTAATTGTGTGCAAAAATAGTTTTTTTAAGTAGTTTTTGGTATTTTAGCTTGTCAAGATACTAATGCCGTAGCATTTAGGTTAAGATAGGTTTTATAAAAATTAACCCAGATAATGTTTAAATTAAAAATCAATTTAAAAAAAGATTAAATAATATTAAATTGATAAGTGTTTAATAAAAATTCTTAATTGGTTAGTTGTAAATGGTCCCAACAGTGAAACAAAAGATAGCCTAGATTGGAAGGTAGGTCCTTGTTACTGAATCCAATTGATATATGTTTGTAGATCTCACTTTTCAAATCTACTTCTTTTTGTTATTATGATAAATAATGTTTATTTTATTGTAATCCATAATGATTACATATATATAATTAGATATGTACATATAGTTAAAAGACCATTTGCAGTTACTCTACATGCAAAATTTCTAATTCAAATTAAAATGTACAATAAATTTTTTTAATTCATTGGAGTCTTTTATAAATCGAAATAATGCTGTGGACTACATAACAGGAGTAGCTCTCCCCCGACTTACCATAATTGAGATGACTCAAAATTAAGACCTCACACTTCTCATATAAGTGAAAAATCTAACAAAGACCTCACATTTTTCGTACAAGTAAAAAGACCGTCTAAACCACCACCTGATTGATAAAATGTACAATAATTTGATAGATATTTATGACAAATTTCAAAAATTCAGCACATTAAATAGTAGAATAAATATTTGAGATGGAAGAATGAGTTTAAGAAATAGGAAATAGCCCTTAATGTGAAACAAAAGACTATAACGACTTACCTGCACCGAGTTATTGACTGTGATTCTTGAATCAATCCAATAATTGAAAAAGAAAAGGAAAAAGAAAAGGAAATTGTAAAGATCAAGAAAAGTGAAAGGACAGAGACTAAGCTGAAGCTGATATATGCTATACTGGAAAAGAAACTTTAACAGGATTATACCGTTGTAAAACTCTTCTTGTAAAGAGCAAAGCCACTGTTTCAAATTCAAACCCAATTTCGCGGGCGGCTGTTTGGTCTCTAAGAATCTAACCCGAGAAAACAAAAGAATAAAAAAAAAACTTTTCTAGTGGCGAAGCCTGCTCGAAAAAGGAGAACTTGGAAAATCGTACTTAATCCTTTATTTTATCATAGAAAATCGTATTTATGTTTTTAATTTTTATGCAGTTCTTTTTATCCTTCTGCGGAAACGGAAATACAAGCAAACTGAGGGTTTTTTTATTATTTAATTTGACATCAAAAGGAAATGAAATTTAAGACCTCAAGTTATTTTTTTTTAAAAAAAAAAGAAAATCTCACATTTGGACATCTGATTTTCTTATATGATTATCGATACAAGTTGAGAGAAGAATAAGATTTCGAATAAAATTGAAAGAATTTGATAAACGATGGTCTCCGCTGAGACTGTCTACACGTATTTATAGTAATTCCAATTATTTTAGGTAAAAGACTAAAAGACGAAGAGATAAATACCAAATAAAAATTTCAGATTTTAGTGCCGAGCCAGAATTTGAGTATTACATAATCTTTTAACCGAGTATTACTTATTTTGAATCAGCCTATGTAACGATTGATCGTTTCTTGATAAATCTTCAATCAATTATTATTAATTTTATGACTATATATATTAATTATTAATTAAAATTATAAAAATATTTTTTAGCAAATTTCAAATTATATACAGTAAAACTAAACAGATTTGGATAGGTTGATCATATTAATCAAGTTTAAATAGGCACAGATGGTGATGATGAATTTTATATGATTGAGTAAATATAAGTAAAATAAGATTTTATAGCAATTAAATTTATATGGTAGAAATAAATAAGATATCAATAACTATTATTTTAGGGATACAAGAAACTATCAGACTGTCAACTGGAAATTTGACTAACAGAAAAAAAAATCACACGATCATGAATATAAAATTTAGAAATCAAAAAATAAATAATTAAAGGGTATGGGTGTGGTCAAATTGAAATGAAAATTGAATAGAATGGTCTATATCTTATGAACTATGATAAAGACAGTACAACCACTAAGTAAAAAATTAACCAAATGGGAAATGAGGGGACTTGTTTAAACTTTAGACACAAGAACATAACATATCTGTCGGACTGTCCACCGAGCCAAACGTGTGGTGGCTGATGGAAATATTAAAATATGCAAAATGTGTCAAATTTTTTACCTGATTTGATTAATATTTGCTTATAAGTACAGTCCAGTTCTAGAGTTTTTCGTCATTCCACCAAAACCAGCTACCTCCAACCAGGTTATTTCTGGAACAAATTCACAACTTATTCTCAAAATATCAGGCAACAGTCAATTCTGGAAGCATATAATTAGTTCATTACCATTCTCATAGATCCTAAAGCAGCCTAAGCCTGCTAGAAAAGAAATCTACAGAAGAATTACTGATAAAATAGCAGGCCAATATATTTCTAGCAGTCTAGAGAACTGATGAAGTAATAGGTAAATACTTCCTTGCATCTGCAGATATAGAATAACTATGTCCGACAACTACAAGTAGCCATATTAGACAAAATATAAGACTCAAAGCTATATTGCTAGTACTAATAAGAAGACAAAATCACTGTGTTTTGTTTACAGGTTCTAGTGCTTCAACAGTGACGACACTATTTCCTCTGATCACCTAAAGCAATAAAACATTACAATTAAGGACACGAGTAATATAAGAATCATGGGCAATTTAATTATTTAACAAACAAATTACGAACTGAAAAATGAATAACAAAACAAAAAAGACTTACCACCATGCCTATGTCAGTTTTCTCATCACCATTCACCTCCACAGTGTTGTCAACCACCAAATTCATGAACTGGTCAAATCCACGAAGCGTTCCAACCACCATCCTGTTTGCATTCAGCTTGACTGTGTAAAGACATAAATAAATTGTTAAAAAGAATAAAAGAGGTAAAGCAACAATCTCAATCCTAATGCCAATTTCGATTTATGCAACACATGTCTACATGCATGCATCACCAACTCCAATTTGGTTATAGAACGCACTAGCATAATGTCTCTTAACTTATAATACCTGATTGGATCTTTCCAAAAGCAAGATAATTATAAATACAGGAAGCCATGGAAGCAAAAAATTGTCAAAATGTTAAGTATCAAAATAATCACGCAACACTATTAAGAACCAAAAGCACCAGACTGTGAGAGGCCAAAAAAGATTCACAAAAGTCCCTCATTCAAACAAGATCAAGCAATTATAAGAAGCACATGTAGAAAACATCGTGACAAACTGTGAAAAAGTTGGAATTGAAACGTTTCAAAATGAAATCGAGATTCTGACTGGTTTTTTATTAAGACAAAAGAACCACTTTTCATGATATGCAAAAGAATCCATTGAGTGGACTTAAATGCTTATGGTTCTACTTTACAAGTCTAAGTGTTTATTTGGCTTTCTCCCAGTCCAAGTACTAAAGTATGCATACTTTTATTTAAACAAATATACACTTCAAAGAATTTCCAGTAACTTCGGAGCTTTCTTGAGGACGTAATTGCTCAAGGAAATCAAGAATAAAGATTAATATCTTCTTTCTCTTTTTTATTCAAGCAGTTATTTGTACATTTCATATCTGATTTGCATTCAATCCAAATATGAGATTTTCCCATCAAAGAAATAATTCATCCATTCATTGTGTATACCTTTCATAGTAGTCAATACCAACATGCAACAGCCCCCGAATCTTGAATTTAGCATGTTGAACAGATTCAAATTTCCCCCAGCAGACCCTAATAGTCTAATGTGCCAATAAATATATGGTACGAATTCTAAATTAAAAGCAGTTCCAATAGTACCATCCCCATATAAAAATCGCAGGTAAGTTCACTACAATAATCCTACATTAAAATAAAATATAACAAGGTAGAACCATTTTCTTTTCATCAGTATATCTCTCAAACTAGACTGCAAATAAATTTAGATGCACTAAAGAATCCAACTCAAAGCCAAATGAGCTAACATTATTATCATATTCACATTCATATGCACACTTCAAAACTTATTAATTTGTGCCAAGAATAATCAATCTAACGATTCATCCAAATCAACTGCAAAGCTAAGCCTTAATCCCACGCTAGATATGGTCAGTTGTATGAATTCTTTATTTTCATGACATGCCTGAAATATTAATTAATTGAACTTGAAATTTCTAACTTCCAAACTCTTCACACTTTTCACAGACGACTTAAGAACAAAAATCTCATTGCTTCACATTAGGACTAACCCACCGTTGTTTCATCGAATTTGTTCCATCAAATTAGCACTAAACCACATTTGAAGCTCTTACACATTGTTTGCAATTTATACGCAAAGAATAAGCATTAAAAAAATCAAGGACAGGAACTCATAATTTGTAAAGTTGCGAAACATGAGAAAATTCACTTGAAACCCTAAAAAAAAAAAAATGACGACAGAACAATTTAAAAAACAATAATTACAAATGAGTAATAAGTAAAGAAGGCAAAAGCAAATCGTTGAAGGAGAGTGGGAGGAGGTTACTTTGAAGTTTCTTGTCCATGTACCTGCAAATCCCAAATACAACAACATTAACGAACTATAAGAATTAGCAACTAATGCAAAAAAGAAAAATTAAGAAAATGGTGATTAGTTAAATATATTAACATTATTAACGGCACTTACTTCTTGAGATCTGGTGGCTGTCCTGACCTGCTCATGTTGGATTGACTGATTCGCGAGCGAGAAAGAGAGAGAGAGAGAGAGAGAGAGAGGGACTAGGAGAAATGGGCTTTTGGAGTAGTAGTAGATACAGGACTGGAATGCTGCTTTGCGAGCCAAAAAAAACGGCTACTGCATTAAAACCCTCAATTTGGACGTTGTTGCAATTTTATCCATTTTGATCGTCACATCAATTTTATTCCAATTATGACATTTTATTACAATATCAACCTAAAACTAAGATTTACATTTATATTAACAATCTTTTTCCTTTTCGAATTCACGCAAAAGCTTGGATTAAAAAAAGAAATAGATCCTCAATAAACAAATTGATATCTTTCAAAACTGATAACAATAAAGTGAATCAAAACTAATAGGAAACATCATTTTCAGAAAAAGAAAAAAACTGATAGGAAACATAAAAAGAAATCAGCTTAACATATTATTTACCCGAACTTTTTATGTCGATGCAGTTTCACTCTATTGTGATGTTTATGATAATTTTATAAAAATTACAGCTATTTTTTGTAGCAATCTCACAGTAAAATTCAAATTGTCTGATCTTTACAGCAAACTCTTCTTAATCAATAAAAAAAATTTATAATAGAAAAGATGCATTAAGATCCAAATTAAAATTTTAAAATTCTATTATTAATATCATCACGATAATAATTAATATTTTTTATTTAAAATAGTAATGTATGCATTAAATGCATGTTGATTTATTGATATGATGGAATGTAGGATTGCAAGAGATAAAATATGCATCATCGGATAATTATTTATTATCTATTGTTATTTGTATGTGTTCTGGTATTGGAAGGATGTAAATCAATGTGTGTTATGGGTTGTGAGGACGGCTAGGCCGTGGAGGGTAGAAATTGGAGGAAAACAGCCTATTGTACACAAAACACCCCATTAAAAGGGTACCTCCCAGATGGGTAATCGAAATGCTCCCTTGATCTTGGAGTAGAGCTCCTAAACCTACATGTTGAAACACTCTTTTTACTTCGGGGTAGAGTTTCCGAACATATATTCCAAACGCTCCATTTTGGAGAAGGGGTAGAACTCCTTGGACCTAATTCTTGTTGTTTAACATTGCAATGATTGCCGGCAAGGGTGTCAAAATGGGTCCGACACGCGAATATAATTCGCCTAGCACGCGAAAATAAACAAATTAAGATTGAGAATAAACACGTTCGTGTCATAAACGGGTTACCAATTTATGACACGAATATAAACAAATCTTGTCATGGGTTGACACGCGGATTAAACGAGTGATTCGTTTATTAAGGGTGAAAAAGTAATTTTACTCTCAGATATAAATAATGAAATTAAAATCTTAATTCTCATTTCACACACGCTCCAATAACCTCCAGCAACATCCAGCCTCTCATTCTGAATAATGCAATCAACAAATCACTTCTCTAATCAGGTTAGTGATGATGATAGATATGTGCTTTAGAATTTTTACGGGTTAGATCTTGATTTGTTGCTATGCAAACAAAAGGATGTGGCCACCTTTTTATTTTTTATAGAGGGAATATTTGTAGTTTCTATCCATGAATATGATAGCTTTTTGTTCTTGTTTTTTTATAGATGGAATATTCTATTTGTTTTTTTTAGAAAATATTATTTAATTGTTAACTTCGTTTATTTGGACCAATATTTTGGATTTATTTATTATTTTATTTCCTATATCAAAATGCATACTTTTATCTCAAATTTATTTCATTTTAATTGAGGAAATAATTCTTAGTTCTATTTTTTGCCAAATAATTGACAATATATTGAGTTTCTTTTTTTAATTTGTTTAAGGGCTATATAATGAGTTTTTTTAATTCACTACCAATGTTTGTCACTAGGCCTCATTTGTAGATGGCTAGCATTGATGAAAATTCTATATATGTCGAGGAGGAGACTATTAATCTAGAAGAAGACGATGCAATTGCGACTTTAGAAGATGATTCTATTGGAATGACAACAAAAATAATCAGAGCAAGGAAGTGTACTTCAATGGTGTGAAATCATTTTGAATTGATGGAAGGGAAGAACAAGGAAAGAACTGCAAAATGCAAGGCTTGTGGAAAGATATATGTTATTGATAACAAGTATGAGACAGGTAATATGAAACGTCACATACCTGTATGTCTTAGAAGAGATACTAGAGATGTAGGTCAAACTTTGCTATCACTTAGTGATGGATCTATTGTGAATTCCAGATTGAACGCTGATGAGTTTAGGGAATTAATTACTTTTGCTGTTATTATGCATGATTTGCCATTTTAGTTCATTGAGTGGGTGGGGGTTAAAAAATTATTACTTTATTTGATACCTAATTTGCATCTCATATTAAGGAATACTTATAGAGCAGATTGTTTAAAGACATATGATAGGAAAAAGTTTAGAATGAAGTCTTTGTTAGAATCAACAGTAGGGTGGATAGCTTTAATTGCAGATTGTTGGACTTCTTTGACTACTGATGGATATATTTGCATAGTATGGCACTTTATTGACAAAGATTGGCACTTGCAAAAGAGAGTCCTAAACTTTTATTATATGCCTCCTCCACATACTGGGGCAGCTTTGTGTGAGAAAATAATAATTTCTTGTGTTCTTAGGATATTGATTTTTGAATTTTTTTCAATTACTTTGGATAATGCAACCAATAATGATGTGTGTGTCGATATGTTAAAAAATTTTTTGGGGCCTAAAGGAGTACTATTGAAAGAGGATGATTTTTTGCATTTGAGATGCTCTGCTCACATCTTGAACTTAATAGTTCAAGAAGGCTTAAAAGAGATTGATGTTTCAATTATTAAAGTTAAGGAATGCATTAAGTATGTGAAGGGATCTCAAGCTTGAAGAGTCAAATTTATGGATTGTGTAAAAATTTATACTCTAGAAACTAAAAAGGGTATTAGATAAGATGTTCCTACTAGATGGAATGCAACATATTTGATGTTAAATAGTGCTTTATATTATCAAAATGCTTTTTTGTATATGGGCATTAGTGATTCAAATTTTTAGCATTGTCCAACTGTTGATGAATGGGAAAAAATAAGAAAGATTTATAAGTTTTTAGAAGTCTTTTATAATATCACAAATCTCTTTTCTGGTAATCCCACATCAAATTTGTATTTTCCTTTAGTATTTGCTACTCATTTAACTTTGAAGGAGAATATGTCTAGTAATGATGCATCTATGAAATCGATGGTTGAGAGGATGTATGTGAAATTTGAGAAGTATTGGCATGCATATAGTAGAATTTTAGCTATTGCTGATAAGTTACATTTTGTTGAATGGTGTTATAAGAAAATCTTTGGTGATAAGTGGATAGAGGAGGCTTTGAAAGTTAAGAACGATTTCTTATCTTTATTATGTGAGTATAATGTCGATGAAAATTTGCACAATATAACTTGTGAGTCAAGTAGTGGATCTTCTATAATAAAAAAGAAGCAAAGACTAGAGGATCAAACAGCTGAATCTGCTATTGCTAACGATATGTTTGAGGTATTTATTATATAACTTAGTATTTTTTTTATTTCTTTTCTATAATTAAAATTTATTGCATCAATTAACATAATTTCACATAAATATTTATAGGAATATGATTTTGTTAGTGTGAATGATATTGTTCGACAAAAGAGTCAATTTAAAATTTATCTTAATTAACCAAGGGTAGATAGAAGGGTTAAGATAGATGTGTTAACATATTGGAAAGAAAACCAATTTAGGTATCCTCAAATTGTTGTCATGGCTCCTGATGTTTTAGCTATTCCTATAACTATAGTTGCTTCAGAAAGTACATTTAGCAATAGTGGGAGAGTTCTTGATTAATATAGGAGTGCACTTAAACCTGATGTGGTAGAAGTCTTGTTGTATAGTAAAAATTGGCTATTTAGAGATCAAGGCATTTTATTCTCATGTATCAATTTAAACGTGGAAATTTTTCTTTTACTTGCTTCAATTTTACTAATTAATTTTACCTTATTTGTTCCATAGATGCAAATAAATTGGAGTTGGAAGAACTCACAATAAATATTATGGAGCTTAATATGGAGTCTATGGAATCACATAGAGTTGTTGATATTTGTCCTTCCTCCTCTCATTTTGCAGTTTAATTATATATTTTTATTTTAAAACAATTTGAATGATGGATTATTGTTTACTATGGACTTTATGTATCAATTTTTTATGAACTTTTATGAACAATTTGAATGTATTATAATTTATTTAAATTTTATTGTTATTTTAGTTTTTTTATTTTAAAAGTTAAAAATATTATAAGCAAGTTAAATGGGTTGTTGACAGGTCAACACAACCCACTTAACCTGCTTATGATAATAAGCAGGTTAAAAAGATTGTATACGAGTCAACACGACCCACATAACCTGCTTGTGATATTAGGCGGGTTACATGTGTCGTGTTCATATTACCTGTCTAAATTTCGTGTTGTATTTGTGTTGAAAAATCTGATATGATTATTAAATGGGTAGTGTTTGTGTTGACTCTAATCATGTCGCGTGTTAGATGAATTTGTGTCGAATTCGACACGCAAACCCATTTTGACATCTCTAATTATCTGAATAATATTTAAGAAACTTATAAACATTTGGGTGTATGTGAGGATTGTATATTGTATATTACTATTCACTGAATCGAAAGACTCACCTTTGCTTTACTTAATTTTTCAAGAAACAAGTTTCTAAATTAGAGTTATATCTATTCTTTTCTTTACAAAGCTAGTAAATGTAATATTTAAAATTCAATATTTAGTTAATGCTTTCATAAGTTTTGAAATAATTGAAGTTTATCCACAATTACATTAGAATGAGATGCTTTTCCAAAAACATTTTAACCCTAAGTACAAATATATATGAATTTATAAAATTATATGCATGTTGAACAGTGAACTTGCAAGCCAATAATAATATGTAATATTGAATGTAATTTGTGAATGCAATGTATCCAGGGCTGTAAATAACATATTAAATATTAGAAATTGAATTTGTGAATTAGACATTGAAAAGATGGATCATTAATATTATTTGTGACATTTCGACTTGGTTAAGCAATTGAAGAGGAAGGATAGAGCAAAACTTCTAACATGCTTCTAGGATCGCAATACTAGCCAGGGTAATGGAATTCAGAATGCAGGAGTGAATCGAATTATATATCGAAACGTGAGAAATTTTAAGATGAATCATACTCGTTTAAGAAAAATCTTAGAATAGATAATCTCCTGTGAAATTTTTCATTTCATTTGTGGAACAAAACCGCACGGATCTTATCAAATTAGAATAGCATAGAATTGATTAGAGTCAAGGCATGGCATATTTGATATGTGCTTGCTAGGTGATATTGCTACTTGGAAAATGCTAATGGGTTTGAGAAGTCAATGAGAGTGATATTGCTAGTTGGATAATGATAATGGGTTTGAGAAGTCAACCTTAGTTAGGCTTACTACGAATTTTGAAGACCTTAAATCTATTTATGTTGTAGGGTTATGGTTTCTAGTAAGGATTGCTATTAGGGAAGGGGTGAGCATTCGGTTCAGTCAATTCGGTTAATTCGGTTCAGTGAATGAATATTCGGTTAAAACTTAATTTAACTGAATTGATCAAATTAACCGACTCGCAAAATTACGTTGTTCTAATTAAGTAGATAATAAAATTAAAAATTAAAAATATTTTTATTTTTATTTTGATTAAATAGTGATTAATAACTTTCATTAATTTTTATTTCGATTAAAATCGATTAATCATAAAGTTCAGTTAATTTGGTTGGTTAATTAAATTTTTATTTTCTTTAATTTTAGTTCGGTTAATGATAAAAATTAATTTAGTTCAAAAATTAAATTGATTAAATTCGGTTAAGTGAAAAAAAATTCAGTTAATTAATTTCAGTTAAAAATTTTACTCAAACTGATCGAATTGACTAAATGTTTACTCCCTAATTAGGGTGAGCATTCGGTTTAATCAAATTGGACCAAATCAAAATAGTTTAATTTAGTTTATTCGAATAAATTTCATGTCGATCGACGCAACAATCAAAGGCAGTAAAAAATCGATTTATTATCGAACCAAACCAAACCAAATCGATTTGGATTTGATTCGATTATTCTGAACCTAATGACCTATTTTAAGCGTAAAAATCAATTCAGTTCACTGCTAATTATTTTATAGTAATTATATGGCGTTGGTTATGGTAAGCGATGAGCTATTTTATTTTCAGTTAAATCTAATGTTTTTAACTTTGGTATTCTAATGCCAGAGATAATAATTTATAATCCGCGAATTTTAAACTATTTGTGCAGGTATCCGTTTAAAATTTTATAATTCGTATCTATTTTAACCCTTTATTTAAGGATTCATATTTAAATCTATTTAAATATTTACTATTTATATCCGTCTAAAAATCTATTGAAAGTACCTTTTAAATGGATAAAGTATCTACGAAACTTTAACTATTCAAATTTTGAATTTATTTAAAATATATTTTTAACTAATAATGAATAGGCTACCGACGACCGAACCCATTTAATATAGCAGTTAACAAGCAAGGTGACCAATGATGCTAGCCATTGTAGGGCTTTTACTATCGGTGACAATAAATTTTTAACGAAGAAAATAATGATTTTAGAAAAGACAGTGTATTTTGCTTTTTAGTCTCATTATTTTTCAATTTTTCATTTAGCTTAGAACCTTTTAATTTGTTTAATTAGGTACTGAAATTAATTTTGATTGGATATATAAAAATCATTGTGATTCTATCAAAGTTTATCAAAATCTATAAAAAAAAGTCTCACGAAATTCTATAAAACTCAATGTAGAATTCTAGCGAAATTTATAAAAATCTTAGAAAATCCTTCAATTTTGTCAAACTTAATAATTCTTTTAAAATCTAACATAATTTTAATCCAATATATCCTTTTTCGTCTTTACCGACTCATCCAGCTTTATTTTCATAGTTGCCTATATTTTTGTAATTGGGCTTTTCATTCATATATGTTGGGCTTATATAAGTTGGTAAATTCTTTTGGCCCAAAATGTATATAACTGGATTTTAATTTTTCCTTTTTAAAAGGTTTCTGGTCAAATTAAATTAATGCATTAAATTTAGAAATTATTTACTAATAACGTTTATTAAAAAAATAGATTAATAAAATAAAAGGAGATTTATTAGCTTCAAGATTTGTATAGTACTCACAGAAATTTTTTTTAAAATTATGTAGTATTTATAAATTATATATTTTTAATTATATTGTATTAAAAATCTAATTGAATCATATAAAATCTGATTGAACCCTCCAGTCCAATGATCGTTACTTTCACCTTTCATTAATCGGCCCAGTTTTCAGAATGTTATTTTTTATATTTATGTTAAACTCGATAATACTATAATATTAATTTGCTAATGACAAATTGTTTTTTTAGAAGTTTAATTGTATCTTAATTAAACATTATAATAAAGATCATATAATTTGATTAGTTATAGTGATTTAATTCAATTGGCTAAAAAATAGAACGTAAAAATTTTTAAAATATAAGAATTTTTAATAAAAAATTATTAAATTTAATAAACTGAAAATTTTTAATACAATTCCTCATTGAAAAGCTTTATACTAATTAAAGTTTTATTTAAATATAAATATAAATAATTAATTAAAATTCAAATTGGTAAATTATTATGAATCTTGTTTTTATTGTTTTAAATTATGAATATTTTTTATCCGAAATTAGTAGGAAATAGCATAAAATATGGAAGGTTTTACAATAAATATTTATCTAATTATCATTTATTTTTATAATTTTATTTATAAAAAAATTTAAAAGTGGAAATGAGAAGAAAAAATATGAGGATCAACAAAAATAATCTTACTAGAAATTAATATTAAAAAATATATATTTAAAAATTTTAATTTTATTAGTTAAAAATAAAAAATTTTATTTGATTGATTACATTGGTTTCTTAATTTTTTTAAGAAAAATATTGGTTTCTTATGTGAATATAAATTGTAATAACTAATTAATATGGTAATAAAAATAAAAAAATATTTATTTAACTGAAATATTAATTTAATTATAAATTTCAAGAGAAAATTAAAGAGTTAATAAGAAAAATATTTAAAATGCTTTTAAAATCATTGAATTAGTTGCTAAAGTCAGTAAAAAGATTTAAGGTAATGACACATTAAATTTTATTTGTGTTAATATTAAAATTTGCTTGTCAAATTAGTATTAAACCATCAAACTGAATGATATTTTGTTTAATAAAATATTACGTTTTCATTTTGCTAATTTGATTTTATTGTCCTATTTTGCTTTTCCCATTGATAGCATAATATTAATTTACGAATAGTATATTGTCCTTTTTCGAAAGTTCTATCATATTTTAATTAGAAATTATAATTATAATCTAATTAAACATTTTAAATGAAGATAATTTAATTTGATCAGTAATATAAGTTTCGTATTTGAGTTTAAGTCTTTTGGCTAAATGATAGAAAAAAATAATTAAAATAAATTTTTTTTTGAGAAGAAGTGGAAGGAATTTATTCATAACGAATATCAGCAACACAATGAGCCTCTACGTTGTTAGGAAGCTCAAACCAAAGCTGGAAACAAGAATGATAACAACAACCCTTGCAAGAGCATGAGCCACTTGGTTAGCTTGTCTCTTTACCCGTTTCAAAGAGAGATCCTCACTCGATAAAAAAAACCTTATGCAATCATCAATAACAAGACCACAAGGAGAATTATCTTCCCTGCTTGAGCAAATCAGTTGCCAAACCTCTTTAGAGTCAGTTTCCAGCTGAATATGCTTGAGATGGAGCTGAGAAATCCATGCAAGAACATTTCTGACCCCAATGTTTCAGCCATGCGCAGCGAATGACTAACAACCATGTGACTTGTTAAACCCAGCACCACTTTACCTGCTACATCCCAAAAAATCCCCCCCCCCCCCCCCCCCCACAACCGACTCTGTTTTGATTCGAAAAGAGTCTAGCGTCTAGTTACATTTAAGAGTGCCAAAAGAGGGGGAGACCATCGTGACACATGCTCCACCTCCATAGTAATAGTCGTCACTGTACTACTATGATGCTCAGGAGCCAACACATCTCTCCACTCGGCCAAAAACCTCCTCGCTTGAAACAACAGGACCACTGAACTCATCTTTTTTCTCCGCCACATAACTTGATTTCTACAATTCCAGATATACCAGCAGATAACACTAATCCCTTCCACCATGGCCTTCGACTGAGATTTTAATAAAACTAAGAACCAGGCTGTCAAAGAGACAGTGCCCATTCCTAAAACATCAAGACCAGACCTGTCCCAGCAATCAATGGAAGGGCAACATAGAAAAAGATGATCTAACGTTTCTGGTGCATCGCAAAAACAACGAGTCTCATCAAGAGGCACTCCATGCTGAATCAGCCGAGCCTTGACCAGTAAAATATTCCTACAACAATGCCACAAAAGTGAATAATCTTCCTAAGAAACATCCAATCCCCAAAGATTCTTCCACATTAAAATTTGAAATGGTCTCCTGCACCATATTCAAACGAACCGCAACCTTATAAGCTGACTTCACTATGTAAATGCCTTTAGGGGACCAACGCCAAATTAAAACATCAGGGAAACTATGCATCGGCAGTGGAATCTATCGAACCAAAGCTGCCTTTGCAGGCAGAAACAATGTGCGAAGCAACTCCTTACTCCAACGATGTCCATCAACTCTCGGGTCTTTTACAATCAAATTCTCATATCCATTCACAACAGTAGAAGAGACTCGAAAAGAATCAACATTGTCTGACCAAGGAGAATCCTATATACTGATAGAACTACCATCGCCTACATACCATCGAGCTCTAGCAATAATAAGATCTTGAGCAGCAAACAAACCTCTCCAAACAAAACTGAATTGCGCCTTAATATAGCACATTGGAACCCGGGGGGGGGGGGGGGGGGGGGGGGGGGGGGGGGGGGGGGGGGGGGGGGGGGGGGGGGGGGGGGGGGGGGGGGGGGGGGGGGGGGGGGGGGGGGGGGGGGG